>CM055897.1:3878695-4091460 GCA_029582155.1 Panopea generosa | reverse complement strand
TTGTTTGCGCCTCTTCAAAAATTCAAATTTCTGATTGTCTTTGAAAGTAAGAGTAACACAATAAATGAAAGAATAACTTAGTTTTTCAATAGTTTGCTGTGTATCGCTATATCATCTTATTAGACCATATTGGCCCATTTCTTTGAACGAATTCGGAACCTTACTTATAGGAATTATTTACAGCAGATATGAACAGATATGTTTGATTGGTTTTTGAGATGAAAATAACCATATGAAAGTCCATGGGGAGGGGCCGATTTTGATCCTAGGGTCATATATTTCATACACCTGAAAAAAATGATAAGTTATACTACTGTTATAATGTATAATATTCATTACATAGTTTTGGGTAACAATACTGTTTATTATATCATGCTGCTTAATATTTAAATTATCAAAAACTGCTAGTTGTAGAACTATAAAGAATTGTTTCATAATCTGTAATGTAAACTAATACAAAATGGATATCAATCGAGTGGCGACAAAGAATAGATTTTGATTCTGTTATTTATATTCAGTTATAGTTCTTGTGAAATGTTTTACAAAATGCATAAAAATGTTACAAACTGAATGTAAGCATATTTTACATAACAGATATATGATAGCCATAAGTCTTAGTAATTAACAGACGACAAACAGTCTGATAACATCAACGTTACGTAAGAAACGAGGGAGCGGTATTCGTTCTTCACATTAGATGAAATAAAAGTTTATTACAAGAAGTGTTTATTACATGTGATTGAGTCGATTAGCCCGAAGCATATTCGGAGATGGTATAAATATAATACCGACTATGTATGAAATAGGAAAGAGATATAAAGTAAAGTGGAAAAGAGATACAAAAAAATAACATTATAGGAGTTATGTTTTTTTTTTAGATGTGATCATATTTACATTAAACGTACAACATGCATTGTGACGTTGATAGTCGTAATACAGCATAGAATACAGGACAACTATAGTAGACATGTTACACGGATATTGAGTCAGGACATGTTTACATTATTATCAATACTCGAATTATTTTTATAAAAATTTTAATTACATGGACACTACTTATATATCATTAATTTAATATTATAAAGCAAAGTAAACTAACATCATTACTGTCATTTAGTTGTGAAGTGAGAACTATTATCGTCACTGTTATTTTGTAATAAAGGTTGTGCATTAACAATTCTTAGTGAATAAAAAATATGAAGGAACAATCAGTATTAAGTTTGGTTTCATAACAATCAACATACATTATCTACAATTAAAAGGATAAAAGAAATCCCACCATAATACTAGTTACAAAATATAGAAGTGTTATGCCTTGTTCTTTCGGAATATAAAAATACGTGTGCTTCGTGTAAACCAGATTTGTTAAAAATCTGTCAATGAGTTTCAGAGAAATTGCAACGTTAACAACGGGCCGCGGACAAAGCGCTGTTGTATTTAATAAACATTTATTGATTATACAGACAACAAAAGTGACTTTCTTCCTATTTTAAAATTCAAAATTGATAAAATATTTTTACTAAAACCTGTTCTCAAACAATTACAGCGGAGGTCAGGTATATTTTATTACATTGTACTTACTTATTATATATCTTAACTTTATTATTATATAAGTGTTATATTTAGTTTATTGTTGCTGTCCTAGAAAAAAATCCTTTTTATCACATTTTAGCAATGGTTGTTAATGAGGTCATATTTGAAAGGATAACTGGGTTATTAAACCACTTAAAAACCGACTGATATAGACATATTAGTGCAGTTATCAAAATCTCAACATTTTAACATGTTTTGGCTCAACTCATACCATATATACGTATATACAATATATAAAACCACTCACACAATTTAATATACGACATACACTTACAATTTATACAATTTCCAACAATTACAACATTATCATATTATTAGAATAATATTCATTAATAAAAAACACTTACATGTCAGTTTGATCCTTCACAGACATATTATGCTATCCCTTCCAAAATGTGACTGCAATATAATATGAGCGCTCCCTTAAATACCAGCATAAGGTTAACATATTAACATGTCAGACAGCCAGGTGCAAAAAGATGTGAGCTGAAAATATAATGATAATAATGATATGATATAATAATGATTGAATGAAAGAACGAACTAACGAACGAAAAAAAAACATGAACGAACCGATAAAACAGATGAAAATAAAAATGTTATATTAAGTTTAATTCTGCATTTTTATTGATGTTATTTTTAATCTGTATGTTGTTTTTATACTTGAATAGTGAGTCTGTAATCTTCTTGATGGAAATGAAATTTGTTCATATGTTGTTTTTCATATACAAATTAAATCGATGGCCTGCATCCTACTTATATTTTATATGACCATGTGGTTATGCTGATAATTCATTATTGTGATGATTGTGTTGCATATGTTTCTGCTTCAGTGGATGCTTCTGATAATGTTACGACTGTTTATAGTGACGATGATTTGAAGGAGGAAGTTGACATCGATGCTCATGATAGTGAGGACTATTAATTGTATAATACCTTTTTTTAGGTAGGAGCGATTTGCTCAACGGAATTCCACTGAATAACAGCTAAGAAATATGAAATTAAATAGGAATATGTTCAAAAGGCAAACACTTTCTGTGTGTTTGTCTTAATTTGATACTGATAAAAATAATTGTTTATAAACATTAGAACTGTTTTTATCATTGTGACTTTGGACAGTGACTGTTTCTAAGAATAATATTGTATAACTTTAGTTTGTACCATATATGATTACATGAATGGTATTTCTTTGCTTGTTCCATATTAATTTGTAAGGCAGTATTTTGGGTCTTCTTTCCGTTTTTATATGCATTTTTTCATTATTAAATGATATATAAGACATAAACAAGGAATATAAAGTAACAACTCGACGCTGACTTTATTGTTGTCTAATATTAAACTGAATGCACGCCTATCAAAATTATATCATTACACAAAGAAATGCAAAGTTTCTATTTACGTTTTACAGAACAAACGATAATAGTATTTGTGTCTTAATTGAATACGTTGTCTTACAATTTTTAATTATACCAAACTTTCAAATGTTCCATAATATGATAATACGTGCGCATATTGTAATTGCTCCTAAATACAAGTTGGACGGTTATTATATTACATTAGTAAATTTGAGTTTCTGGCGCAGTAAATTAATAAATAGTACGGTTTATAAAACAAAATGTATACAGTTAGACAGAAGCCCTTATCGTGTTTATTTAATTCAGTACATTTTATTGTATCATACAGACACAAACAGTAAATTTATACATTCTGTCAGCATGGCTTCAACTTGTGGAAAAAATAGTGATTGTGCGATACTTTATTGCCTATACGCGTTGACATTTTTAATGTATCATATTACTTTTCTAATATATAAGGTTAAATGACGCAATCGATATAATTCATTATTGAATATTTAATTTAGATAATCAACATGTGTGCAGAATTAAAGGGGGGGGGGGGGGGGGGGGGGTTTGATTATATTGTTAATCAGTACTGGACATGGTTAACAAAACAGTTAATTTGAAATGATTCTGGTCATTTTATATAAAATATACTTTATTTCATATCTTTAAAATAGTATATTTAAAGCCGTGATTTATTTAAATTAAGTTGACACATAATTAATCTTAGTGCATGTAAACTAACAATAATAATTGCAATATTGTCAATAATCTACCAAATATATACATATTTTACACACGTCATGAAGATGAACTTTATAAGACTTTATTTTCAGTTCTAATCCATAAATGCATTTATATTGATTTCTGTGTATGTAAAATTAAATTGAAAAATAAGATTAAATTAAATGATTGTTAGTCTCACTCTAATCGATAATCGTATTACAGTAATGAAACACATAAAGCAGCGTTATATATGTTTGCTTAGATTGGATTGACAACCAAATGTACACAAGTCTTATTTGACAAAAATATAGTAGAATGTGTTTGTGTATAAAATAATCGTAATATCAAAGTACCCGAGTACACGTATAACCAATTTAAGACTCTGCATGTCTTAAAAATGTAAGCAATTGGTAATTTTATTACTTTAATGGAACGTTTCTTGGTACAGTACTGCAAGAACATTTGGATTTTAATGTTACAGCTAAAGCTATCGCGAAGAGTGGAAGTCATGCCCTTGGTATTTTAATTGCTTAATGGAAATTAATTGGAGGAGCCCCAAATAACGTATAAACAAAGCTTTATGAATCCATTGTATGGCCTGTAATTAATTTCGGGGCTGCAATATGGGGTTGTTAATCGTTTCCATGTATTGATGTTGTTCATAACCGTGATATGTGATATTTCTTGGGGTTGGCAAACTTTATACGCCAAATTCAGCAATTGTTTGTGAAATGACTTGCAACCTACTATTGTTCGTCAATGGAAATCTATTTCTACATATTGGTGTCGCCTATCCGCTATGAATGAAAATAGACTCAACAAACGGGTTGCACTCTGGTCTTACTTAAAAGCTAATGTTTCTTGTAAAAAATGGATGTACACTGTAAAAAGGCAGTTTGTATCACTTAATCTTCATCAGTTTTCAAATATTAATGTTAATATCCCTGTGCGTACTCTTGTTGATGACGTCACAAAGTAAATTCCGAATATTTATACCAGTGATTGGTTTTCATCTATAAGGCGAGTGGACTACGCACCTACCGTTTATTTAAAAATCATTTTGATGTTGAAAATAATTGTAAAGTTAAATTACCTTTAAGACATAGGTCCGCTTTTAGTAAGTTTCGGTGTGGTGTTGTCCCGAATAAGAATTGAGACCAGTAGATATGATAATCTTAGGTTAGAAGATAGAAAAGTAAGTCTTATATGAATAATTACTTGTATTTTGCATCGTGTGATAGTCTCTTGTAATATATATATTTGAATGGCTATACATTTATTGCGTGCAATTAATGTTATTGTTATTGCGTTGATTAATTTCATTGTTCACTTGTTTGGTAATTTTAGAGGTCCACACATTAAAACAGACCCTGCAATCATGTGGAGACAAAGTGAGACAATAGTTCTATCCATTACTCAACAGTGTTCACAGTTTTAAAGAAACGAAGCTTAACATAATTTTAGGCAAATTTTATTATTTGTAGAGGTCAATATCATCTAAAATGCTGCATATTTTTGGGTAGTACTAACATGGACCAAGTGTATTGACTATGGACCAAGTAGTTTAAAATAAACAGACTATTGGATCATAAGATTCATATATATGTCACACATGCCACCAGAAAATGTTGTTATAAAAATATTATATATTTTAAAAAAACAAATGATTTGTGATACTATAAAGTTCCAAAAGGGGCACATGACTCTTGAAATATAAAACAATCAGATCGGAATGTTCCAAAAATATGCGCATATGACCTTGAATATGTTACCGATGTATACCAAATTTAGAATTCAATCCCATGTAAACTGTAGGGTGTGTTGAAACCATGAATTACAATGGATTAAAATAGTACTTCCGGTATGCTCTAGTTGAAAAAACACATACACTCAGACTGGAATATTATATGAAATATTGGTCAAGCATTGGCGGCACCATCTTTTTTGACGCTCGGATAATTTGATAGTGGGTCATTATGGTAACATTTCATCAGAACTTCAGTCAAATTTTCAGAGAAGAAAGTTTTCCCCACACATGTGGCGAGCACTGGTTGCTATCTTATTTTGGTGTGCGAACACAAAAAAACACGAAGTTTTTGTAAAGAGTCATAAAGCAAATGTTCTATAAAATTGATTCAGTGGTTTCAGAGATGTTGCTTGAGGCACATATGAAGAAAAAAAATCAACAATAAATCTACAACTGGACATTGAAATTAATAATCTAAAAATGTTTTGTTAAAAATTGTCAGACAAAGTATTTGTTGTTTTGGGGATTTCCTAGTCTATGTAATAGAGGTTTTACATTCACAACATGTAACATTCATCCATAAAGGTCAAGGTCAATGTCATTTTACATGTGGTTAAGTAAAACTATCCATTGCACACCTTTGGTTCAAATTTTGCGACTCTAGACCTGATATACAGAACTATGTGCGAAAAGATTAACGACGTCGACGCTACCGCTTTGAAAGTAACACTTATGTAAGAGAGTACTCAGACTTCGTATTTATTGATCTGTTCAAATCAACAGTTTATTGTAACCCCTGCTTCCCCAATGTCAGGGCATAAATTGTATACCTAATTAAAAAATAAAAAAATGGCGGAGTTCCTTATGACGTATACTAGTATGTAAAACTCCAATATATGACCTGTAACTAATTCGGGGGGCAACAATATGGGGTTATAATTCATTTTCATGTATTATTCTGTTCCTAATTGTGCGATGCAATTTTTTTCTTGATGACAGGCAAATATGTGCCAAACCAAGGACTTATATAAGTCCTTGCTATGAGGCATGGGTCCGGGTTAAGTAAGTTTCGTTGTTGTGTTGCTCAACGAAGAAGATTTGACAACCTTAGGTAAATAAAAACGTTCTCGTTTTTAGTGCAGTAGAAGATGGACATTTAATTTTAGAATGTCATCTGTAAATTGATTTAATACATAAAGCATCTGAAATAAATGATACATGTCAAGTGGTGATAAGAAAGTTTTTCTTATTTACTCACCCATTTTTTATTTGTATCTGTGCTACACCTGTATTAACATATTACGAAGACGTGAACATTATTGGTGTAAATAGTGCATACCTTTGTTGACTAATTTTACCTTTCTTTCATTCATTTATCAGTCCATGCTCATAAATATTCTACAGCACACACTTCTTTAATGGTATCCTGCAATGTGACTGGGTGGGGTATCATACCATGTGTCTGCTGCATGATACTCCAGTGTAGACACCATGGCGATATATCTGAAAAATGGTTGAAACGACACCTTACACTATACAACAACAACTCATAGCGTCTTATAGCAATTAACTAACAGTGTACACCAAATTATAGCTCTGTTTCTTTTTATATCAGTGCAAAATTAGTATAACTTTAATAACTCAGTCATCATCAGTATCCGCGCTTTTTTATGCAAGACAATACAAATCTTGCAAGGTTTTGAAGAAACATAGGTAATAATGGAGATATTTTTCAATTAAGAGTTTAAACTATTTAATAATAAAATAAAACTATTTTGGTTTGATTAATAAAGTTATTTTAATAAGACCAAAATATAAAGTTAAATGTTTTACTGAAATTGACATTGACGTTGACGTCAGGGACAATAAACTGGATAAGCATATTTATTCTATTAAATAGATGTTTTATTATTGTTATAAAATCTGAAAACGTAGAGTGTCAAATACGAAAGTCGAGTGTCGAGTTTTAAAGTCAAATAATATAGTCAAATGTCAAGTAAGAATGTCGAGTATCAAGTAAAAAAGTCGAATGTCAAGTAAGAAAGTCGAGTGTTGAGTAAGAAAGTTGTGCAAAAATGTCAAGTTCCAAGTAAGAAAGTCGAGTGTAAGTTGGCAAATCGAGTAATCTAGTAAAATGTCGAGTTAGAAAGAAGAAAGTGTTAAGTAAGATACTCGGGTGGCGGGTAAGACAGTCAAGTGTTGAGCAAAAAAGTCGAGTGTCAAGATCAATAAGGAAGTCGAGTGTCAAAATTAAAAGTCGAGTAATCTAGTCAAATGTCGAGTAAGAAGTTTGATGTTATGTCAGATAGTCGAGTGGCGAATAAGGAAGTCGAGTGTCGAGCAAAAAAAGTCAAGTGTCAAGTGAGAAAGTCGAGTGCCGAGTTGAATGTCGAGTCATGTAGTTAAATGACGAGTAAGAAACTCGAGTGTCAAATAAGAAAGTTGAGTGTCGCGTTGAAAAGTCGAGTCATATAATCAAATATCAAATAAGAAAGTCGAGTGTCAAGTAAGAAATTCGAGTGCAGATTTGAAAAGTCGAGTCATATAGTCAAATGTCAAGTAAGAAAGTCGAGTGTCGAGTTAAAAAGTCAAGTAATAAAGTCAAATGTTAAGTAAGAAAGTCGAGTGTCGAGTTGAAAAGTCAAGTAAAACAGTCAAATGTCAAGAAAGAAAGTAAAGTGTCGAGTAAGACTGTCGAATGTCAAGTAAGACAGTTGAATGCCGAGTTGCAAAGTCGAGTCATATAGTTAAATGTAAAGTAAGAAAGTCGAGAGTCAAATAAAAAGTTGAGTGTCGAGTTGAAAAGTCGAGTCATATAATTAAATGTCAAGTAAGAAAGTCGAGTGTCAAGTAAGAAAATCATATCTAACCTGTCTTAAGCAGCCAGTCAAAGGAAGGAGCAAAAGTGGCATTTTAAGACAGGTTGTTGCTTAATACAGGTAAATTTACTCTCAAAGCATATAAAACGGGAAATAGCAAATATGGCTGCTTATGGCAAGTGGCTGCTTAATGGAGGCGAGTGCTATCACAGATTTGACTGTAGTCAAATGTCGAGTAAGAAAGTCGAGTGTCGAGTTGACAAGTCATGTAATATAGTCAAATGTCAAGTAAGAAAGAGAAGTGTCGAGTTGAAAATTTGAGTAATATAGTTAAATGTCTAGTAAGAAAGCGAAGACTCCAGTTGAAAATTCGAGTAATTTGGTTAAATTTCTAGTAAATGGTCGAGTGTCGAGTTGAAAAATCGAGGAACATAGTCAAATGTCAAGTAAGAAAGTCGAGTGCCTAGTAAGAAGGTCGAATAAGGTAAGAATGCCGAGTGTAAAGTAGGAAAGTCGAGTGTCGAGTTGAAAAGTCGAGTAATATAGTCAAATATCTCGTAAGAAAGCCGAGTGCCAAGTAAGAAGGTCGAATTAAGTAAGAATGCCGAGTGTAAAGTAGGAAAGTCGAGTGTCGAGTTGAAAAGTCGAGTAATATAGTCAAATGTCTCGTAAGAAAGTCGAGTGTCGAGTTTAAAAGTCAAGTAATACAGCCAAACGTCAAGTAAGAAATCCCAGTGCCGAGTAAGAAAGTCGAACGTCAAGTAAGAATGCCGAGTGTCAAGTAAGAAAGTCGAGTGCCGAGTTGAAAAGTCGAGTAATATATCCTACCAGGATTTCTATGATGGATTGTTTTACGCGACACTCAACTTTCTTACTTGTCTTACTTACGGTCACCACACATAGCCGTTACGGAGTATCGAAACCACGACATATGATGCTCTGCCATTTGACTACGCACTTCAATCATCAGAAGCATTGGAACACTTTTTACCAGTGTATCCACAAACGAATTGTATCTTGGTGCGACAATAATAATATCAATTCGGGTTTAGAAAGCTGATGGATATTTCTTTTAAAAAAAAGTGTTGACAAAACAAATACACCTCGTTAATTGCATAAGATTCCATTCATAAATAAATACCAGTCATGGCGCTGTGTGAAAATATTTGCTGTCTGACACAAGTAATCATAGTTTATAATTTCGGCCAATTACTGTTTACTCGCTTTTTATTTTTAAAATCACACTGGGAGGTTAAACTATTTAGCCTCCAATTCTTGTTACAGTACTCGATCACAACCGCATTAGCAGTAACCAAGAAAACTGTTGCCGTGCGGGGTACTGGACTCGCAACTCATGAACCCATGGACCTTTAAAGATATGCTATTTAAAAATACAATTACAGATAAATACACTAACCCAAAATCGACTTCAGATGTATCTGATTTGCTGATACATTTATATTCAGAGTCAAAACAAGTTTTCTTCAAAGCTTTATGGCTATATTATTGTTTCTGTGTAATTTACTGGAAAGGTCAGACATCGCATGTTGTTTTTCTAAATAATTAAGTGAAAAAGGGTCAAAAAGAAAAAATTTGAAAAAGACATAAAGTGTGGACTGAGTGCAATAACTGTTGTCTTTTTAAAACGTCAGTGACCAGTGTGACTTCCGTTTCCTGAATACGTCAGCTTCTATGAACTTACGTAACGTTGAAGGAGCGTGTTTGGAATACGTTGCCATTCAAGCAGAAGTGCATTTCGGAGGCCGTTTGATGTTTAAACCTGTCCCTCAATTCCAATTCATTCCATACGTATTCTATGTGATTCAGGCTCGAAGATACAGATACAGAAACGCACACTCCCATTTCATTCCCATTTAACGTTTCAATTCGATGTTCTTATTAAGTAGGAGCAGGACTAAAATGTAGTCACACTATTTTAAGAAATCATACCTATGTAAATATATATTTGTATTATAAATACGCTTCAAAAAGTAATATTATATTGTTTAGTAAGTCAAATTTTTAAAAAAAAAGTTATTTTTCTACCTTGTTACGGCCATATTAAAAATTAACTGGATCTCGCGAGACTTCCGATTTCCATATTTGGTTTGTTTACTATGATTGTTGTTTACGAATGAAAATTTGACGTCTGGCGGGAAACACACACAACTCGCATATTTATAAACCAGTTGGTAGGACGACCAAAGCATCTTTTCCATCACAAATGAGGCTTATAATGTTTATGTTCTTTTTTAAGCTGGATTCCAAAGCATTGTTTTTCTAAAACTCTTGGTAAACAGTGGTTGAAATTTAGGTCCGGCATTTATTTTTTCTTTACTACGATTTCCTTATTTGGTAGACTCTTTAGCTTCGCCTACAAATTTTAGCCGAAAGTATCCGAATGTTAACGGAAGTGCACATTTTATTTCGATTTACCGCAACTCGATTAGGAGGTTTTGAATAACAGTTAATTAAACCCACAAAAACGTTTTACAGATTATGCAAAAGGCTACAGGTTAGAGATAAACGATATATTGTAGCAACCATAATGTTTAATAGCCGCTAAAAATGTCAAAGTACCTGAAAACCTTGCGGAAGTGAATAACTTCTGCACTGCTCCATTACAACCATATGCATCGATTAACTACCGTGACGAGACGGTATCGAGTCAAAGGTAGTAATATTATTTCTAGCATTGCCACTAGTTACGCATGTATTGCAAATGACTTCGTGCCCATAGCGGTCTTAAAGCTCTGTGGTGCGCTGTCGGAATTTGACCAGTGTGTATGAGTGTATGACTGACGAGCACGAATTGGAACACGTGGCTATTTAATACCGTTGGACCGGTAAATATGTAACGGTTGATAAGTCCACCGTTAAAATATAGCGGTCCATCGATAGAAATATAGCGGTGCATCGTAACAATATAGCGGTTGACCGATAAAATATAGCGGCGCACCGATATACTATAGCGGTGCACCGGTATATAACGTTGACCGATATATTATAACGGTGCAACTGTATTTTTATCGGTGTACCGTTAAAACAAAAATATCGGTGGACCGATATAATAACATGTGCACCGGTACCGGTGATTTACACCATAGGTTTACGGTCGTCTGTGCATAAATACCGTAACCACAGTCAGGGAACTCTGTCACAACGTAGTGTGATTCGTGTCGACAGTTTGTCACAGATTCACGTCGACAGTATTATTGTTTTGTAAATTTTGTCACTGTTGCTAGTCGATAGCAGGGACATAATCGCTGTTATGTTTATATAATCAAACGTATGAAGTATATATTTGACATTCCGGGGAATGTAGTGTATTATAAGTAAAATACGATCAAATTGAACATCTGATTTTGAATATTTCTTCAAGTTTAAATTTTTTGAAATGTCACAGGTTTGTGACGACAGGGTAACGGAGGCGTGTCGATCCTTATTTTAATGTCACGGATTCAGTGTCGATAGTTTTAACATTGTAGAATAGTGCAACCCTACGCCATTACTGCCATTTACATTTCGAGTCTCGTACAGAGGCTGTCCGGCATATAGTTTTAGAGCATTGTCATTATGTTATGTCTGTGAAAGTTAGAACCGACACACAGAGACAAAACAATACCTCGGTACTTACAACCCAATAGCAATAGTCATGTTTCGTGAGACTTGCGCTGGTACTTAAAAACTCTGCATATAACGAATCATTTTAGGGAAACTGTCACTTTTTATACGTATTTCTGTATTTACGCTTTGAGTGATGTATTTATCCAGCTCATCGATTGAGTCATGTCTTGTCCTCAATTAACCGCCAAAGTTTGAGACTCGGATTAAAATCTTCCGTTATTCTCCATTATTCGTTGTCTTTTATCTAACAAAAAAAAGAAATTTGATTAAGATTTGAACTTGTTACTTTTTGAAACTTTTCTGGATTAATAAAACACAACACATATGGTAACGTTAGAATTGTTTTTTATTACGAAATAATAAAACAAAATGTACATAAAAAACTATCATGATCTGCAGGGGAAAACATGAAAGACAAGTTTGGGTAACGTGAATACCAGCAAGTATACTTGGGATTCTGGAGATGTACTTATTTACACATGTCAATATATCGTACATTTGACCCACACTCACAAAAAAATAAATCTTGTATTTATGTGTTTTATACGTTTATATGAGTATATGATCATTTGAAGGGGAAAATATTTTTTAATGTTATCTTATATATAGGCCCTACTCAGCAAAAAAAAGGTCCCTCTTTTTTATAACTGATGTAGGTCTGTCTTTGTTTCATGCCCAATGTACATGTATTTTTTACTCTGGCGATGTTGAGATCATATACACCGTATACATAGCACTTAGTGCCCAGAACATTCATTTCCACTTTTTCCACGTGCACATGCAGTCGACAGGTTTTTCAGTCTACGTCATACGATTCATGCAATAGAGGCCGATTTGATTTTTTTTTTAGTTTTTCACAGTTTTCAACACGCAACGGATTTCTGAAACGGATGCAAAAAAATGATAGTGGGTGGGGTAACGGCCGTGGTGGTCGCATTCCAGTTATGGTGCTGTCGCAAATATAATGAGCGACTTGATGCACGTTTCCGATAAACCTGAACTGTTTACAGTCGCAGCGACCTCGTAAACGGTAAACCTGGAGAGATAAAGACCGGAACCGAACGTTCACGTACTTACGTTAGTGTCGGTTGCCAGCTTCCTTCGCTGCTGGGTAGCATGGCGTTTCAGTACAGACTATTCGTTACCGTTTGCGTCGTAACTCCCAACTAATCAGAGTACCGCGGCCCCCATACACTAGTACTGGTAAAAATTGACCCTGCGTCACATCGCTGGCTGCCATGTTTTATGTGTGCGACGTCATCTGACTTGAGGCACGTTTCCGATAAACCTGAACTGTTTACAGTCGCAGCGACCTCGTAAACGGTAAACCTGGAGAGACAAAGACCGGAACCGAACGTTCACGTACTTACGTTAGTGTCGGTTGCCAGCTACCTTCGCTGCACAATTATTGTATCTGTCATTGTAAACTTGATTACTTAAATTGAAATTTGGATTTTGGAGCTCAAGTCTTAGAATATTCTCAAGATACTGACCCTGTATTGCCACAAGGAAATCTATCTATTTTTACGTGCCAAAATAATACTAGTATATTTAAAAGGGATTTCCTAACTTGGGCTACGCGCCCAGGTTAGACTAAAATAGATTTCAAGTTTAAAAGTGCAACATATTTTTTGACATATCAAATGATTTCATTTTGATTTCAAGTTGATCCGTTTTACACAGTCCTTGCCAAAATGAACCTGATTATCCATATCCAGAAATGGAGACTAGGTTTTACGAAAAGGACGTCCGTCGCCCGTTTGTAAATAATTACTTCAAACGACATCTCCTCAAGCTCCAACACCACACGGCAACGGAAGAGAACACTTAGAAAATCTTCTTGCCAGAAACTACTTCGAAATTATTTCATAGAAATGTGTTCAAGCAATCATGATTCGCCGCCAACGGGCAGGGCTAGGTTTTCTTATATGGCTATAGTAAAATCTTCTCGTCTGAAACCGCTAACCAAATCTTGTAATAGTTTGACCGAAATATTCCTTGGGTGGCCGTTACCGAGATTGTTCAAGCGTAGCAATTCGTTAAAAACATGGCCGCCATATTTCTATTCGTGTGTAGTTATACCCAACCATGATACAGCGACTTCCGATAGATTCGGTTAAAATTTAGAATGGTATAAACTGATAGAGTAAATCACCCTGGGCCCGGTTGTTGGAAAGGTGGATAATTTTTAACCAGGGTTAAAGTGGAGGTTAACTTTACCCACTGGGTTAAATACTAGGGTAAGTGTTGTTCGAAATATTGGATAACTTTAACCAGGTTATCTTTGGGGTTAAATTTAACCCTGCTTAATAGGCTGGTTAACTTGGTGGTTAAAGTTATCCACATACAAAATGGCCGGTGCAGTTTTCTTGCCGCCTGTCAGACGCGAAAGAATTTTTAGAAGACACGACCATTTTGTGGACATGAACGACGACGAGACGCGCCGTCGGTATCGGTTTTCAAGTGAAAACATCGACAGGCTTGTTGGGTTGCTTCCAAATCTTGAACGACCAACAGCACGATCACAGTCGTTGTCACCTCGCCAGCAGGTTCTACTTGCATTAAGATATTTTGCATCAGGCAATTTTCTTGAAACAGTTGGTGACACACTCGGTGTCAACAAGGGAACAGTTTCCAGAGTTGTGACAGCCGTCACCGATGCCATTTTTTTGCTCAAAGATCGGTATGTTGTTTTTCCGACAAGTGACGAAGAGCGCGATCGCATCAAGGAGTCCTTCTTCAAAAACAGAGGTTTCCCATCAGTTATAGGTTGTATAGATGGCACACACGTACGGATTCTCTCCCCACCAAAGGCAGAGGAAAAGGACTATGTTAACAGAAAAAAATTACCACTCCATCAACGTACAGGCAACATGCAATGATAGAGGTAAGAGTAGTCTCCCATTTGCTTACACATGTATCATAGCGACCAAATCAATCTATAGTCCGTTTCATTATTTTTTTAGGCTCCCAACAGGTTTGATTTATGCCCGGAGCAAGATACACATAAATATTGAGTCAATGCCAGTTTATAGTAGATTCGATTTTTTTTGTTTGAAATAACTTCCCAAGGCAAAGTGAAGTTTACATAGATCTACAAAATGATAATAAAGGAAATAAAAATGCGATTTCTGATTATTTATTTTGCCTTTATTCCAACTTTATTGTTTTTTTCTCTTTCTTTTGTATATATACAATATACCATTTAAGTCTGTGATATTTATTTAAATGATAAATTAAATTTGACTGTGCAATTTACAATATAAAGTTTTATATTTAATCAACTTAATACATCTACTAATATTGCATGCGATAGTCTACTCGATTATTAATAAGTTATTAGTGCAATTAATTTCTATGATAATTAAGGTTTCGGTTGATTCATTGCCTCTGTATTTCATGCTAACAACACAAAGAATCACAATGGAAATAAGAGTTAACTCTTTTTTGTGTTATCCTTGGTGGTGGTGTGCACACCATAGCTCACTGTGCCTTATTTATGTAATTATTTTATTTTAATGTACATGTTGTTTTAATTGTCCTTGTATGCATTCAGTACCGAAATAAATAAATCTCTCTATTGTTTGATAGTCTGCTGAAGCCTTGTAATACAAGTATAGTGTCTGATAAATCACATGATTCAAAATAGTGTATCCCTGTAAAAATAGTGCATGAGTGATGGGAGTAACCAGTGAAAGTGCATTACAATTGAGGCCACATCTGCAATATTAGTCGCACAGAAGCCTTCTACTTTGAAGTTTTGTTAGTTCACCCATCTCTGCAAGTAACAAATAACTTTCACACTGAATCAGCAGTGAGAGAAGAATGATAATGAGAAGCAATGTGGAATATTAATCATCACAGAGACCATGGCCAGGTGGAGATTCGAACTCATGACCCCTGGATTGTCAGACGCACTACCAACTAAGCCTGGCTGTCTATTTGTTGTTCTCTCAAACAGTGAAGTTTGTTTTCACCACTAACAAACACAAAAAGTCTTATCTACACACATTTATCACACTGTGGTCTGGATATGGCAACAAATATATTTTTAAAATGACCTGGCAACAGAATGACAGCATGTTCTCATTATAATGCCAAATTGGACACAACCCACTCCTACATGGGTCTTATTTAAAAACATATAATTGTCAAAGTTGATCCAAAGGTGTTGCTTCGACTTTCAAGGGCAGATCTAAAAAGGGCTGGCAGGTTCTAATTGAGAAAACATACTTTTATCTTATGAACTTTACACTTCAAGGTGTTTACTTTGCCTCATGTGCATCCCTGTTTATGCTTAAAGCTAGTGTTCAACGTGTTTGTGACAGACGATAGCATGAACAGACGGACAGGGGAACAATAAATGCACCTTCACCATTCTCCGAATAGCAGGGTGCATAGAAACAAAAAATAAAATGACAAAGAATTGCACATAGGATTATGTTTTTATTACATGTACAACATATTCCATTCAAAATACTTCAAATTAAACTGCAAACAACCAATCAAAGTTTAACTTATATCACAGTTATTCTATTTAACAAGGGGCTCATATTACAAGTTACAACAGGCCCAACATACAACAGAAGTTTTAGAACAAAAAACATTTACACAATATCATTAATACATATGAAGTTATACAAGTTTAGTTAAACAATCTCTTAAATATCAGCAATATATTAAAGGCCTTTTTACCCATTACTGTTTATTTTTTCATGGCAGGCAAGTTGACAAGCATTTATGCAGCATGGCCAGGCTCTGCACATGATGCACATGTGTTCAGACAGTCAAATTTATGTTATTACCTCGAGACCAACCATAATGGTAAGTTTATAAGTTTTCATTAAACAATCAGCCTATCCTATGAAATGCAACCTGGACCTTATACTCAAATCAGATATGTAAACCAACACCCCAATACTTTTTTCAGATGATCAGAGAGCTCCTCTCAATGGGGGTAGCTGACAATATGTTCCATTTGACAAACGATGAAAACAAGGCAATGCCGATTCCACTAGGGATCAGTCATTATTATTTCATAAACGTCTGATAACTTGTCCACTTTAATCAGTGGTTAGAATGAATGAAGAATAGGGTTTTACGGCGTACCAACACATTATAGGTTATTCGACGCCAACAGGAAGGAAGATTCCAGGTTCACTCTACATGTACAAAAACAACAATTAACATACAGACTAAAAAATATACATTAACAAATGAATATGCAGAATAAACCTAGAACCTTGATACCTGCAGAGTTTCAGCAAATTCTATCATATTACTCAATTTGTCACTTCTTACGACATGCATAAGCCACAGTGATCCTATTCTTGCCATCACTCATGGCTCTCTGGAACCACACAGGGGTTGATAATTTAACCGCAATAGTGAACATGACAAAAAATGATAAAATGAACATGACACCCATTCGGAGGATTCCTACCCCTCTGCAGAGATCGACAGTGATTCTATTCTTAGCCAAAACCACATGAGCTTCAGCGGTTAGAAAAGAAATATAATGAGATACAGCAATGTCATATATCAATCGTTATTAAGTATTCATATAAATTGTTTCAATTGTTCTTCAGATCTCGCAAGTGGTGTTCTGCTGGGAGATAGTGGTTATCCATGTAAGTCTTTTTTGGTGACCCCATACCTGAACCCAAGAAGTGCAGGAGAGGTACAACAATGCACATAGTTCTACAAGGAACACCATTGAGCGTACTTTTGGTAGATTGAAGAGAAAATTTCATATTCTACACACAGAGGTACGTCATATTTCAAATTTCACAATGACATATAGTTTACAGATAATTAGCAGTTATAATGTATCATACCCCTAGAAAGTGCAACAATTTATATCAAGTGTGATTAACTATATAAATATAACACTCCTGTGAGGGCGCTATTGAAAAGTGTTTACCTGAGAATAATAATATTTATCTTCAAGGTCAGTATCACTTTCCAAGTTTGACAATTTTGGATAATGCCATCACATAAAGTGATATTTATTTTATTATTCTTAAAAAGTTAACCACATAGTAATAATTATGCTTACAAAGATTTGTGTCTATTTGGGGCACTTGTTTCAGTCAAATATCAACAATTAGATTTATATGTCTTAGTTGAAAAAACTTTTTTAAACGTGGGTAATAGTAACTATTGTTGACTTATTGTGTATGAAGAATTTAACATGGAGACTTCAGTTGAGGTATAATAAATACAATTATTCCATTAAAATATAGTGAAAAACACAATGCTATTATGTTATCTTTTCAGATTCGTTTAAAGCCAGCAAAGGCATGCAATGTTATTGTTGCCTGTGCAATTCTATACAATTTAGGACTTCAATGGAATGAACCAGACATAGATGAACCGATACAGGATGATCAGCCACCGAACATTCCTTATGCTGGTGCTTATGTTGGGACACACTTACGTGACCACATTGCAAATTCATACTTTTAAAAAAATAGAGAAATTAAGAGGCCCAATTGCTCATCTTGTTTCACATGTCTCTTCCTTTCAAATTTTGTATGGGCTAAACCTATGAAACACTTGTTATAGAAACTGTTATAGATGAAAAAAATTTTTTATCTGTTTTCTCATAGCATTTCCAGTTATTAAAAGTGAAAGTCATCCTACTGGGCTCCAATGGATCATTGCCCCATAATTTCAATATAAATACACTTAATCTTACATGAGGCCCTCAATCATATTTTCTTATGTTATGCTAGAAACTTGAATAAAATTGGTTATTTTTTCTAAACATGATTAAAAACATGTTAACTTTAACAAATTTTACTTCTAAAAATGAAAAATGATATTTAAAGCTATTAAATGTCTATATATATTGTCAATGACATACGGCAGTCACAAATATGTATTTTTAAGTGGCATAACTAATAAATAGATATATTTTTATAAAGAAATAAACAACTTGTTAATGAATTACAAACATTTTCATGAATTTTCATTGTCTTCAGTGGATTTGTAATAACCAATACCTCTTTTACAGGAAAATAAATGATGTTTTAAATCTATATTAACTGATCACTAATTCTAATATGCAAATTAGATGCTTCAATTTCCTATTATATTTGTTATTGAACTAAAGGAATATCACTTACTGATTATGCCACTTAAAATAAAATGCTTTAGTATTTAAGAGTTATTTAATGTTATTTTATTTTCTTTAAGAATTGTAGAGAATTGTTGGTAACTTCTGTTTCAACTTCAATTTGCTTTATTTTCTTGTTAAGAACTTCCTCCCTTAACTTCTGCAATCTTAATTCTCCTTGGAAGTATTGAATTTGAAGCTCTTTCACGTTCTGGTTCTTTTTGCTGCAACAGTATTCAAGAAAATACAAGTAACAATAAGAACTGTGCAGATGTATAATGACCATGATCAAAAACACACTGTTGTGGTAATATTTACTGTTGTTATGACTAATACGATTCTTTTTTAATGGTTTGATATTGACAGTTGAGTTATAAACTGGCTGTTAGTTCTGCACGTTGGCTCAATGTGGTTGTCATTTGTATATAGTTGTATTCATGTATTTCACTGCATATTAGAGCAACATATTCAAGAACATATTTCTAGTTTTCAAGGCCTCTGTCTTCTTAGTAAGAACCTAATGTCACCAACACATGAAAAAATGGATAAAGAAGAGGCCCAAGAGGGCCTGAGGATGCTCTACAGACTCATAGTGGCCATAACACTTTCTTAAATTCTCCTATGCAATAGAAACATCGGGGTGGGGTCATTTTTAACCCTAGGGACACCATTTGAACAAATCTAACAAAACTATAGTTGGTCATCATTACTACATAAACATTTTGAAAATCTGTTGGGCCATTCATGAGAAGAATAGTCTCCTATGCAATAGAAACATCCATGTTAAGTTTCAGTTTAATTGGCCTAGTGGTTTCAGAATAAATGAAAAAAAAAGAGAATTTTCTGTTTTCCCATAGTATCCCTATGTAAAATTCTAAGTCCCCTTACAGGACCCCTATAAATTTTAGCCCCTAAATTCTTATCTGCAATCAAACCCCTACATATAGGGATAATTTATGCAAAATATGAACAAATCTGACATACAGGTTCTTAAGAAAACAATTTTAGTAATTCCCAATTTGTACCCTTTTGGGGCCCCTCCTGACCCCTTAAGACATAGGAACCCAGTCATTTTTACAAATCTGAACCTCCTTCAACTAAAAATGCTTTTGTGGAGATATAAGCAAAATCATTTCCATTAAAAAAAAACAAAAAAAAATTTATATTGACATGTGTCCCCTAATTGAACCCTCGGGGCCGAGTCATTTTTAACCCTAGGGACACCAGTTGAACAAATCTAACAAAACTATAGTTGGTCATCATTACTACATAAACATTTTGAAAATCTGTTGGGTCATTCATGAGAAGAAGATTTTTTAAGTTTTGGACTATTTTTAGTAATGGTGGCCATCTTGAATTTCAGATCGAAAAAAAAAATCATCTGTATAGTCTCCTATGCAATAGAAACATCCATGTGAAGTTTCAATTTAATTGGCCTAGTGGTTTCAGAGAAAGTGCTGCTAACAGACGACAGACAACGCACTATCGCATAAGCACTTCTGGCCTTTGGCCAGTAGAGCTAAAAATTATCTTGGCTCAATCATGGCCATTACTTTTCTAACGATATTTTAACACTGCATATGTCAACAAACAAAATTATGCAATATTCCATTCTTTGATTTGTGTATTGATTTGTTTATAAAACATGTGTGTGGCATTGATAATCGCTATGTTACTTTAAGCATCAGATTTTACAAAAGTGACAAATGACAAGCTCTACAGTAAATGCTGCTCTAGTCTCCATACCAAATCTCATAATTTATTACCTTTGATTGGCCTTGTTCACAACTGGCTCAGACAAAACTGTTGTGGAATCTGAAATATTACAATATCATTGATTAGTTTTATAGAATGAATCTACATGTAACTGTTTTTCACTACATTTTAATATTAAAATGTGTAAAAATATGTCCCAACATTAATCAAATGAAACTAAAAATTATTAGTATACAAAATAAAAATAGTGCACTGTTTTTTGAAATAGTCTTTTTTCTTTTGCACTAGGGCTGGGCCTGATTAGCTAAGTCAGTAAAGCATCTGACTGTCAATCCAGGCATCGTGAGTTCGAATCCTGCCCCGCAGGTCTTTGTGATGATTGATATTCGACAGTGTAACTCTTTATCATTCATCTCTCACTGCTGGTTCAAGTGGGAAAGTTATCTGTTACAAGCAGAAATAGGATGTGTTGCGAACTGGTTAACCTTTCAGGATCCCAGGAAACAGTGGTTAGGTTAATTGATCATCGGTAAGCCCTTGTTGGCATAAAATGATGCTAAATAATCAATCATTCATTGTAACAAGGTTTATGATATATGAATTGTATAAACTCATTAAATTATTTAATTGGTAGCTACTCATTTAATTATTTAATTGGTAGATACAAGTGTTATGAAGTTTGAAAAAGTAATTACCCACCTAATATTTACACTTGATTATCTCATTTCGTCTGACATTTTTAGGTTGACTAGTTAATGTCACAAGTTTCACAAATACAACACTCATTAAAGTTAATTTTCCCTGTTGATCTTAATTAAATTTTAATAGTTAATATTGATCTGAATATTTAACTTGTCCAGTGTGTTATTCTGTTTATAAATTGTTTCTTCTTGTTTTTAAGCTTGAAAAGTAGCAATATAATAAGAGCAAATGTGCTAAAATATTTGTTAATCAAAAATGTTAGTTGAGTTATTTGCAAGTTTATGACATACATGTGTTTGTAAACAACAGTATATCTACATAGAATAAATGTCTTAAGATATTAAAGTTTTATTTTATGACATTAACAAATAAGTGTTGGGATGAGTTTTATTCTTGACCCCATTGTAACATGTTAACTTCATCTACTTTTAAAGTGACCTGCTATATCGATGCAGACTCAATGAAATAGCAAGAGCTGTTGGAGGGACAGTGCGCTCAACTATTCGAATCTTTGTCACAGAAGTACAAATTTGATTGAGACTGATGACAAATCCTGGCAAATAGGAGTTATCTAACTTACAAAATTAAGTAGGTCTTATAACTGCAGTTTCAATCACATACATGCAGTGACTGCTGAGTTATAAAAATTTCTAAGTAAAACAAAGGCCCTAATTTGCAAAAAAATCTGGCAAGAGTTATCTGACTTGATCAATTTATTTGATTTCATGACTACAAAGCCATATGTAAAGTATCAATCAAATACATTAAGCGGTTGGTGTAATATGACTTACCGTAACAGTACTTGCCAAAATTCTGAGTAAAAGAAGGGCAATTATTTGCATTATATTCATGCAAGAGTTATCTAACTTAGTAACTGTATTAGGGCTGATGACAAGGAAAGCTTGTGTAAAGTTTCAATGTAATTCATGCAGCCGATGCCTGGATGAGTACAATAGCTCTCTTTATTATTCGAATAGTCGAGCTAAAAATTGTTTCAATGAAACAACAATTATTGTCAATAAATTAAATGAAAAACATTTTATAAATAAAAGGGTGCATCATTAAAGCGTGCATCATGAATATAATATACAAGTTTTTTTATAATTAATCTTTAAATTTTTCTGCCTATTTGATTCATCAGAATAAGTAATTTATTCCTTTGTCTTGTACACCTGGTAACGATATCATCATTTTTAAAAGGATTACATATTTTTTTCTATCTCAACAATTTGCAGAGATAAAATACATGTGCTGTATGAAAAATCATAACATCCCACATGTGATCTAAATATAATGCATGTCAAAACTATGTTTAAAATATTAAAATACCTTGGTTGGACGAAACTGCTGAGGCTGTGGTCAATGTGGGCACGTTGTGAAAATCACTGTTTTCAATGAAACCTGTTTCTGTAAAATAAATTTTAAACTAGACTTTGTATTCAAAGAAACAGAACATCCCGTCCCTTACAAACACAAATATTACAGCATTATAATATTCATCAGACTTGAAAACGCCACATCACTGATATGCATCACTGGACTTCAAGTGGCCATCACAGGCCAGTGTAGGGACCATTTACAAATTGAAAAACATGATTAAAAGCAGGTGTTATGAATATAAAATTCAACAATATATACCTTTACTAGGGTAAGATGCAGTGGCTGAGCCACTTGATCATGATGTCACATATAGCCCAATATATTTTGTGTGCAGATTACCACTCACAAATAATTATTTTTAACAATAACATAGGTCAGACTTTTCACATGACTTCGTTTTATGATTTAGTTTCATTTATATGATAATTGGGTCTGGTTAGCTCAGTTAACATATATCTGACTATACAGGGATCACGAGCTGAATCACTGCCTTGACTCAGTCTCTGTAAGTGTCATTCTGCTCTCATCGCTGATTCAAGTGGGAAACTTATCATTGGAGTTAAATTGTAGGGAAAAAGTGTGCTGTAGTATCGGATTACCTTCCAGGATCACAGGAGACTTAAACCTGATGTCATAAACATTTTTATTCTAAAGGCCCTTGTAAATACTAAAACAAGACAAAAACTTTCTTTATTAAAATACAATTACATAGATATCACATACCTTCTAGTGCGAACAGTTCCGTGTCAAAATCTTTACTGCAAGATTCATCGTTTTGTCCTATAAAATTGAAACAGGACACGTGAGATTTTAACTTAAAATCAATAACTTTAAAATAAAGTACATGCTATTTCATATGGATAGATCTATAAAAAAGGAAATGTTTCGAGCATTTCTAGGCTGAGGCTAAGTTTAGGGATTGTGTGGGTGGGGTTCAGTGCACGAAATCCCGTAATGGAGACAAAACAAACAGAAATGCGGCTACTTATGGCTACGGATAGTGCATATTTTTTATGTAGATCTATCTAGTAATATTCTGAAACTGTATTAGATCTATTAAGTTCACAAGAAATATATCTACCTCCATTATCCCGACAAAAGTTTCAATGACTACCGCCAAGGAACAACGCTGATTCAATGAATATGGGTCACTTGCAAGGGAGATAAAAATTTAGAAAAAGAGAGGACCCTCGAGGGGGTAATCAGTATTCAATTTTGCTCATGACTTATATAGAGAGACCTTGATTGTGTGTATGAACTTACGAATATGCTGTTTTATAAATTGTGATTATTAAAAAGAAAGAAACACTGAATATCATAATATGGTGCGTCCTGTGTAACGTGTAAGAATAACATAAACTGAAAAACAGACTATAGATTTGGCCCCGGTTTCATGGTTCGATTATCATGAATAAAAATAGTGAAATTATTAACACTTGCGGAATGATGTTTAATTTTTCTTTTAGATAAAGAAACTGGGGTATATATATACATATATAACGAGACTATATCAAGTAAACAAACCTGGATAGGGTAGCATTATAGTTTCACACTGTAGTGCGCCGGGCACCCCCTTAAACCCTGCAGACTCCCAATACATGTCTATGACCCGATGTGTCTCCATAGACAAGTCCTCTGGTGGAGGTCCACCGCCAGTTCGCTTGGCCTCAATATTGAACTTTGAGAACTCTTTCTTGGCCACTTTCTTGATTGCACGCCACTTCTCTTTTGCCTCATCTACTGTCCTTTGGGAAACACCAACGGCATTGATGTCCGTGGTGATATCCGCCCATACTTTGCGGATCGTTTCTCTGGTCACCGTATCACTAAATCTACCTTCTATTACTTTTATGTTGTGCTCAACTTTCTGTCTAAGAATTGCGACCTCACTGGGCGTGAAATTCTTCGCTCTTTTCCCAGACACTGACAGAGACGGTGAGCTCATTGTGTACAAGTTGGCAATTTGCAGACGAGTATAGTAAATCTATAGCGGAAATAGTAAAAGGCCCTGGAATGTTTTAGAAAAAATGCATTTCGGGATTTGTTGATATCTTTAACCGTGGGATAAAAATAACCGCAGTTGGTTAGTTAACCTCGAGGATATTTTGGATCCAACAACAGCTTAACCCAAGACGGTTAACTAACCCAGAGTATCTATTTTAACCCCTGGGATAACTTTAACCACTTGGATAACTTATCCATCTTTCCAACAACCGGGGTCTTCCGACACCTTCGTAACGTCATAGGTGTGTAGAACGTAGTCATTACCGATAGATACCTAATCGTGTAGTTAAATAATTAAGTTATGGTGTCGTGTATTTAAGTATATTTATAGACTTCAAACAATGACCTACTTTGACGTACACAGTAGTTTGCGTTTTATAACGATATATTTACTAATATTACGTCAATCGTTTTTTTACAAGAGAGAAGGCGGAGAGAAAGGCAAGATAACCTAAAGTGTATTGTTAGGCATCATTGAAATGTTTACTAATTTCGGTTTTTATTGCTTTGATAGAGGAAACATAAATAAAGCGGTAATAAGGCCATATTAAATTAATTGCTAGATTATCACCCCCGCCCGCTCCCTCATTTTCATGCCGCGCTCGACCCTTTTTATTTTCATTATAAAAAGATATATTAAAAAAAACATGAAAATTTTTAATAATACAAATAAAATCATCCTGCCCTCCCCGTTTTTAAGAAAAAAATTGATTTATAATCTAGCAATTATTTTATAATACTCATAATTTATATTGTGATTTATAACCTCTGTTTTTTCTTTTGAATATTCTCAATATGTGTTTATGTCAATATTGTTGTCATTATAAAAATTGTCTTTATGTTAATATTGAATAGTAAATATGTTCTTCATTGTATTTTGCAGGACGAGCATATTTTACAGAGTCGTTTGAGATGATTTACAATGTACGCGATTTAAATATATGAATAAAATAAGACTGTGTAAAATGTTAGAAATAACAGGATGTGATTATTTGCTGGACTAGAATTATAACAACACTGTCCATGACCAAAATATTACATTGGAGCCCCCAGTGATGATATATAATGTACCATGTGGATAAAGGATATTTTACGTGAGCAAGATAGAATATGTGATGCGTACTATAAAGCATAAATTATGGTACGTGAGCAGTTTACCATAATCTTTACTCGAAAAGTTGCGTATGAGATCAGCTGAAGTGCCTGGACAATGTTATATTCATACGCTCTCTATTTTAAAGTGTTGTACACTATCGTGTCGGGAGGAGTTCGATTTCTTAACCTGTCTAGGTCCAGATGGAATATATTCCAACATATTAGAGATATGTCGGAGGAATCATCTTCTCTGAAGGAAGGAATGTGTCGTAGGATAGTGATGGACACAATTTAATGTGATTCTTTTATCAATTTTAACAGTGGAACAGCATGCATCTAATAAACAATTGAAAATATAAGTGCGTTCTCGGCGGTTTCGAGTTACATATTGAGTGTATTGAATATTTGTAATTTCTGTAAAGAAGAATTCTTAATAGACCTCTTTCCATGATAGTCATTCATATTAATTCAGCAAAATTCCAGTTTAAAGAAATTTTTTAGCTCTACTCACAGTGTATAAACGAACTGTACAGTCACTTGGAAATTTTGAGTTTGTACGGTCATTTGTGAGTAACGAAGCGAGAGAGTGTTGTCTTGTCGTCCATCGGCTCTCCTGAGCTGGTAAGTTATATCATTCTTACAAGTTATTGCTGTACAGTATTTTCACATGGTTTGTTTTGTGTTCTATATTAGTGTTATATCTAACACTATCATTATTCTGAAACATCAAATATAGCCATTTTGCATAAAAATGTGATTAAAACTCGCCTAAACTCACCGCCCGAACTAGACGCACGCAGACTGCAACATTAAACAATCCGAATATAATCTTACAATACAGTAAAATCATCGATTATCAATGCGCACATACAACGAAAATCTGTACGGTCACTTGTATTACCGCTGTACGATCGCTTGCTCAATTTCCTGAGTTTCTTTGTACAGTCACTTTTAGAACATAGTGAGTTAAACAAATAATTGTGTCTGTTTCAGATATCCTGGATGGAATATACAGAAAATGTCCGTTACTATGAAAGTGATCGGTTAGTTAATATGTAACTGGCTAATCGCTAAATCTGAAACCAGACGGTGTTACCCGGTTAATCGTTTCAGCACTATTCTGCACCGATACTGTCGTGTATGATTTAATGTTTCTGGATTAAAATGACAATTTAGAAATAATAGATTACAAGTAATTATTTACTGTGTAATTTGTTATGGAATACAACTAAGACAAAATAATATTTTGCATCTTTAATTTTTGCAATTCCATTGCTAATAAAATATTTGTATCGCACTAAACAAGGATGTTCGTCTCAAGCACTAAATATTTACAATAACGCAGGTAATTGACCCTCACATGTAATCAATATAATGAACATTTTAAATTGACGAACGTGATCGCGTACATTACAATAATACATTACGGAAAGACCACATCTAGCTTATTTTAACGAACAAAACAACTTAATATGAATTATTTTCATTGTAAAAATAGACTAGACAAATGACCGTACAGCGTTTCTTTGACCCTACATGGAAATAAATAGATACAACTTCCAAAATAGAACATTTGTTTTAATATTATAAGCGGATATTGGTCTAATTATGTCACCACTGTTAACCTATAAAGTTAAAATTGTTAGAGAAATAGATTTTTCAAACAAAAAATGGTGTTTGACACCATAAATTGGAATTATGGAAGGTGAGTAAACGGTATGACGGATTCGGAAAAATATCGATATCGGCATGAAAATCCTATTCATGCATTGATAGGAAACACAGGCAATAATAACTGGTTTATTGGAAGTTAAGGCAATTAAAACAAGTAGAAATCTTTAAAAACTTTGAAAACATACCTGCACAATCGCCCAAACATCCGAACGCTGTCGCTTCGTTACTCACAAATGACTGTACTAAACTCAATATTTCAAAGTGACTGTACAATTCGTTTATACACTGTGCTACCGGCCAAAGTATAACCCCCGGGGTCAAATTTGGGGCCGACACAGGGTTCACTGTTTTACATAAAGTTATATAGAAAAGTGTTGATAATGCGGTAGTACCATCATTTTTATCCCCCCACCCCTCCACACACACACAGTTTAGTGTGGCATATAGTAATCGCAGCGTCCTTCCGTCCGGTTTTTCGTGTCAGGCCTGTAACAGATGGATTTTGTTAATACTTGCTACAAATAATCAACATAACTGACAGTGTTTTTGTTCACCATTTTAGGAAGATGACCCATACCCTTGGAATTGGGAATTTTAGAGGTGTTTTCTTTAAAATTGGGAAAAAAATTGCTCAAGTTTATTCAACCTGGTACACTTCCTTAATTGACAGTTATATGTACTGATAACTTTATACTTACTGATAACTATCTATTTAATGTGTAATGTTATTAATAAACATGAACAAATATCTAACTTAACATTTTATTTAGCAGAGTTTGGTATTCTACAGAGCAATATCTCTTGTTCTAAGTGCCTTCAAGACTGCAACAACTTCATCTAGTTGATAATTGTTGAGGCTATGTCAGAATTAATACATATTTATTAGAGCATTTAGAGTATGCTTTCCCATCCTGTTTAACTGCCTTAGTTGTGTCAGATACAAATAATAAATGACACAGAAGTACACCTTTCATTTTGAAGAGCAAAAAAGATGCTGTCAGTCAGACACAAGTTTATAATAATCACTATCAGTATCTGACCTGTATTGGTTAGAAAAAGTGTCCTTAACTGATGGGACAATAATTGTGCAATTTCCAACACTTACAGGCTTCTGAGCAGGTGGGGAAGTTGTCAGAAAAACACTTATAGCTGACTGTCAAAAGAAATTATCAATAGTTTGTTGTTTAATAGCGGGAGCCTTAAATATCTTAAAGTAATATTTCGAATTATGCAACATTGTTTTGTTTATTTCACGATACATATAAACGCTTGCTAACGCTTCCACAAACATTATAAGCGTCTGTGTAAAAACGTCATGGTTACAAAGAACACTCTCTCCGAATCAATAAAATGCTCTAGAATCGTAAGAAAACTAAACTGCTTCACTGTATTTCAGTTTTCCAAGCCTTACAGTTATCTGCTTGGACCCGGTCAATGTGCAGGAAATCAGTCTTAAAGGGCATGTGTAGAAAAGCGAAAAGCAGTGTAAAAGCAGTTTCGTACTGAATTCAGAATGGCATAATCTGAACTTATTTTTTAGGCAGTTTCACTAGTTTTTGAAATTCCAATTGGGAAAAAAGATGAAGTTGTTGCAGTCTTTAGGCAGTTTAGAACACGATATATTGCTCTGTAGTTTACCAAACAATACTCAGCTAAATTAAATGTTATCAGTATAAAGTATAAAATTATCAGTAAATATAACTGTCAATTCAGCAAGTGTACCAGGTTTAATAAACTGGAGCATATTATCCACAATTTTAAAGAAATCGCCGCTAAAACTCCCAATTCCAAGGGTAAGGGTCATCTTCCCAAACTGGTGAAAAAAAAACACACTTGGTCTGCAGTGGGTATTTTTCGGCCATTTTTATAGCCGTTATTGGGTCTTATTCCCAATGACAAAAAGTATCGTTTTCCCAATTGAGTGGTAAAAATTCACAATTGAAAACTTCAATAATTGTTGATTGAAACTGGCCATAATTTCTTGATAAAATAAACAACGTTTTCCCCATTCTGAATTGAATATGACATTGATCCTTTAATTAAATGGCCAGACACATTTTTATGAAGTTGAGCAAATATATGTATTTAACGCAAAAGTTTTTAAATGTTAATGAAAATGCAGCTAAAATTCCCAATTCCAAGGGTATGGGTTGTCTTCCCAAAATGGTCGAAAAAACTACTGGTCTGTAACTTTGTCACCTATGGATAAATTTCAAAAACACTTGGCTTAGTTGATGAACATGACAAAATGAAGTGTTGCATGTAAGACACAGAATTATTCCTCAAAGGTCAATGTTACACTTTTAATTCGTGTCTGGTCTGTAACTTTGTCTTTAACTTGGCTCAACAGATCAAGATGACTTGACCATGTGTCGCACGTAAGACACAGACCCATACCTCAATGGTCAATGTAACACATTGAGTTTTGTTCGACAACACTTTGAGTCTGTTTAAGAATTCAAGTCCGGTCTGTAGGTTAATCATACATTGGTGGATTTCAAAAACACTTGGCCCTATTTATCATTTGATCAAAATGACATGACAAAGTGTCTCTTTAAGACCCAGAATCTTACCTCCATGGTCAAATTTTCAGTTTGTTTCATGTCTGGTCTGTAATTTTGTTTTACATGGAGGGATTTTAAAATAGCTTGACACAAGTGATCAAAATGTCATGATAATGTGTCGCCTGCATATAACTGTAGATATACCGAGACCTTTAAATGAGATGTCAAGGTCAAGGTTATACAAAGGGTAAGGCCATACTTTAATGTGAAAATAAACATGAAATTGCTTGTCTAGTCGGAAAGTTCGGTCCTTATTCATGGATTCATCGCTAAAATGTACCTATCGTTATTTTGATAGACCATTTTGGGGCATGCAACACTTACCAGTGCCATTTCTTGTTTATTATTATTGTTTGACCGGATCAAATTCAAATGTATGAAGCATAATGGAAAGAGGGCAATATGTTGAAGTGCAGAGTGAAAAAAACAGAACTCTTTCTAATAATGACAGTATTTTCTACACTTTTGTACTTTATTATTTTTTTATTTTTGCTTGTCTGGAGCATATCTTCAAAAGTATGGAAGGGAGAACAACTAGACTTGGAGCATGGATGTATGGAAGTGCGAAATGTACATTATCCTTAGAATAGTATTGAATGTAAATTTATCTTGCAAACATCTTCATTGTTTTATATATGTTAAGCTTGAAACATATAATTCTGTTAACTTCATATTGTACACCAGAGGAGTCTTTAGTGTTCAAATTTACTTCTGTTTGCAGTGGACAATTACATGTATAAAATTATATAATAATCATTTTATTTGCTTTAAGAATATATATAATATAGTATATTTCAATGTTAGAAAACTTCTTTTCAGCATCGATGCAACATTTTCAATAAAAATTGGATGGTATGCAAATGATGCATGTGGGGAAGACATAATGCTGCTATGGAACTGAAAATAGTTGCCAGTAAACCACACATTGCAGTTTTTGCTAATCGAAACTTAAAAAAAGGAGATGATATGCGGTTTGATTATGGTGTCAAAGATCTACCTTGGAGGAAAAAGTGTACAGGAAATGTAAATATAACCAAGACTCATAGTTGATTGATTAAAAATTATATTTCAATAGTCTGTACATCTGGATGTCTGAGATTTCATGTCCAATCTGTAACTTTGTCATACAGTGATGGATTTGCAGGTAACTTGGCACAAATGATCAACTTGACATGGTGATGTGCTGCACGCATGGCCCAGACTAGTACTTCAAAAGTCATGGGTCAGTGCTCTAGATAAGCTTTTATTTCAGGGGGTCCTTCACCCCCTGATTTTTAATTCAATGCTGATTTTTTCAAATTGAATGCTGAAAAATTAAAAAATATATCTGGTCGCATAACTGTATTTTATATCAAAACTTGTACTTGTAACTTACTTCAAATGGCTAAGGGTATCCAAAGGGTATGTATCCATGTAACTACTGTGACTGATTTAAAATTTTATTTATTTCAGATCCTTCTATCTTGAACAATGATCTGAATCTTGTAAAAATGTGTATGCACTTCCTGTGCTAATAAGTTTTAAACAGTAACTGTGCACTACCTGTGCCACATAAAGAACTTGAACTTTGAACAGTAAACTAAAATGTTATTTGCTTAAGTGCATGATTTCTTAGCCTTCTTGGGCCTTGGCTTATAAGCTTGACACAATCTACCCTTCCTTCGTTTCTTCTTGGTAATCCAAAGACGTACAGCTTTCACAGGGTCATAGTTTAACAAATCTGCACTATTCATTTGAATGTTCAAAAGGTATTGTAGATTTTCAGCTTTTAGTGAGCATCTGTATTTAGATTTGATTCTATTCTGTGCACTAAAACTACGTTCACATTCCACACTAGTGACAGATATGCATAAGGCTATATTGCAAAGCTTTGAAAATTCTGGCATCATGTTACCATGTAACTTAATTACTCTCTTACAAAGTATTTGTGTTGTTAGATCTTTGTATGATCCAGATATCATACCTTTTAGAATTGGCCATTCTTTCTCCAGCTTTTGTTCATCTATCAACTTATCCACTATTTTCTTATCTTCTGCAGTGCCTTCTTCTAGATTTCCATAAACTACTGCCACCTCTTTTTCACTGTATAATGACCCTAAAGCTGTGAGGGCAGCCCCACTTACCTCATCAGTAACTGTATTAACAACACTGGGTTCCAACAGAAGACTAAAGTCTTTAAATATTTCACTGTCTTCTTTCTTAAATCTACTCTCAATATTCTTTCTGAGGTTAGAAATATAGGTTGTTTTTAAGCTAGATAGTTCTGATTCAATGTTGACAGAATATCTTTTGAGTTTTTCCCCTTCTAGAAAGGCATGTTGGGTTCCATCTTCTTCTTTGATCTCTAGACAGTCTCTCATAGATTTCTCAGCATCACCATGTGTTGTTTCTAATGATTTTAACTTTGACAAAGTTCCTTCCATTAATGGCTGTATCTCACTGAAAACTAAGTCTCTTTTCTGCAGTTCCTTCGAAAGTATGGCCAAAACTTCATGTACATCTAGCATGAAGGAAACAAGCAGTACAGTTTTGTATTCCGAGAAGTACTTTAAAAGTCCTTTAGCTGCTGCTTGTGACTTATCTTCAGTAAAGTGGGCCAATGTAGCAATCACAGAGCTGTAACTTTGAAACACAGCTTCCACAGCATTCTTTAGCCCTAACCATCTCACACTGTGTGGCTCCTTAACTGTGAGTTCAGGTTCACCAAATATCTTTTGAACTTCCTTTAGCTTCTCAACACGATTACTTGACCCACTCATGAAGTAGTAGAGTGAATTAAAGTTAGTTCTGAATTTCTTGAGCACTTCTAACTTCTTGATAGAGTCACTAACAGCCAGGTTTAACCGATGTGCTATGCAGTGGGTCTGTACTGAGAAGGGTGAATACTTGGATTTCATCTGCACACCCACTCCAGTATGTTTTCCAGTCATTGTTGAGGCCCCATCGGTAGCAAGAGATACCATTTTTGTTAGATCAAGTCCAAGCTCTGTGAAACATTCTACAAGGTGGGTGACAATAGTATGAGCTTTTCCATTTACAACTGCTACATTAGCAAGGAACCTGGTGACCGCTTCACCGTTTTTAACGTATCGAACACAAATCGCAAGGTGTTTATGAATTGACAGGTCTGTGCTTTCATCTATCATCACAGCGTAAGTTTCAGACTGTTTAATTTCTTCTACAAGATCTCTTTCAAGAACACTAGAAATACAAGATTGTATTTCATTGACAGTAGCATAGCTTAAGTTCTTGTATTTGATATGCGCTCCATTAATATTCTGCAAATCAATCAAACTATTGATTTTATCAGAAGGAAGCTCTTCTTTACAGGCATAGAACACAGTTTTGAACAATTTAATATCATCATCAGTTACTACCTGTGGTTCTTTTACATCTTCAGTTTCATATTGATCACATGTGTTAATCTGCTGATTTTTTTTGTCATTTAACAGTTCTCTTTCAGCCTGTTTATGCTCTGCCGATTTATTATGCCTTTCCACACTGTTTCGTTGGAAGTTATGAGAACCTTCTCCTGCCCATGGTGAACACACTTTTTCTCTATACATGATTTACATTTCAAGGTTTTCTCAGTTCCCTCATTGTTTACGATTAGCCAAGGGAAACTTCGTAACCAGGAATTTACCGTTTTTTCCGAGACAACGCTGGCAGTGTGTTTCTTTTTTTTGGTTTCTTGCGAACTTTCCATGACTGAATCGATGATTTCTTCGATGATTTGTTTTGAAAATATATTACCCTCGTTGGAATTTTCTCTGCGAGGAAAAAACGAAAACAATGACGGGGTATCCGCCGCAGAATCCTTTTTAAGTCGCCCAGATTTAACTGTCTTCTTTTTGGACGCCATTTTTAACATAGAACGGGTCATGTGTCAAACGCAGAAAAGTCTAAAGAGCGGATTTAGGGCTGCAACGATTCAGGTAACTTTCGCTTTGGATATTACCCTCTCGATTAACGAATATTCGATTGGAATATATAATTAAAGTATAAAAGACATTTTCTCGACGTATCTCACTGTTTATATCTTTTTAAGCGTTAAACTGACCGGGAATACCGGTGCATTCATCCCCTTATAATATATTGCGTCATATTATCGATGGTCAATGAAAATTATTACATTTTGCCTCGTAGTAGATTTCCAAATAAGGAAATATTTACTACGGCTTCAAGAAAGAGCGGCAAATAAATGTCACGTGAAAATGTCACATGGTGTTATTTCACGCATCCATTGGACGAAGTTCTCTTCTATTAACTGTCTCGCGAGATTACAAGTTAGGAAAAAATGTACACTGATCACGTGGTCAACATACTATAGTATTTGAGTGAGTTATTTATAGAAAGGTACTGTGTTTATGTTTCATTCTTTCTCACTCAATGTACGATGCATTAAATTCCTTATGATTGTTAGACTTACAACAGCGTGAATCGTTGCACTCCTATGGATTACGCATTGAATCGGAAATCAATACGGGATCGCGATTTTGAAATGCGTCACGATACGCACAGTTTTAAAACCCAGGGTTACATTCAAATAAATGAGATTAGGTGTCCAGTTTATAATTTTAACTATTGAGGTGTCTATACTAGCATATGACTGTTCAAACATTATTTCTTTATGACTGAATAGACTTATTTGAATGTTTTTTTATGTGATTTGTTGTTGCTGACATGATCATTATCATGAGGTTAATACTTATGGGAATTCATGGTCCCCAACCCGATGAGGTCTTAGGGGCGGGGCCAAAATAGTCATATTCAATGTAAACTTTAAGGGTCTTCTAATTATTATAGGTAGCACTCAGAAACAAAAGGTGAGCATGATTATTGACGGCTATGGGTCCTTTATAACATTGGTGTATTTCATGTCACTGTAACTCGCATTTTGGCCCTGCTTGGGGTAGGGCCTTCTTTACTTTATCTATATAAGAGAAATTGACAAAAAGGTTATTTATTATGACCAAATATAGACGAATGTGAATGTTTTTTGGATATTCAGGTGACCATTAAGGCCCATGGGCCTCTTGTTTCTATTTCCAGTAGTGTATCAAGTCGCCTTGTTTGAGGGGTACAAAATTCCTTACATTGTTTGGTTTGTTGTAATATAACATTTGCTTTATTTGTCTCTTTAGGATGTGTTTATGTGCATTTTTCAGTATTTCTGGATCTAATCATGTTGATTTTATTGGTACTTTGTTTTGAAGTCTTCTTTTGATAAATAAAAAGTAGTGCAGGTGAATACTCAGGTGTCTTCCTGAACTCTAAAAGCGCAACTGACTCTTCTTTTCTTTGCTCATATGCCTTTTTAAATCATTTAAACAGTTTGTATCGTCCTTTCCGTCAAACCATTGCTTTGGCTATGTGTCAAGCTTGAAGTTTCTAATTTGTTTTGTTTAGCACATTGCTTGACTTCAGGGCTGTAAACATTGTCTGCTATTACCACTTCAGGTATTCCATGCACTGAGAATATTGCTAGCAGACCGCTCTTCAGTCTTAACAATTTTTTCCAGATAATTTTTTCTATCTCATGAAATTTACTGAAATAATTCACATCTAAAAATATAGTCACTATTTCTATATTTAAACAAGTCTGCAAAAACTTTTTTAATGATCTTCCAGGTATTGGCTGCTGATTGAGTGATTCTTTGTTATAATGATTCTTTAGCCCTTGCTTTCGATTTGGCAATAACTATAATCATGTCCTTCATGGAGTAATTTCAACATTTCACTGTGCATGGGCGTAGGGATTATTACTCTCTCCCACAAACAGAATGTAATTTATCACGTGTATATCAGTTTTTAAAATCCAGTATGGTCGGAGACACTGGTAGGTTTTTGATATGGTGTGGCCAACCTTCATTTGCTGTTTTCTTTAGCAGCATACTGGCATACCTAGCTCATCATCAAGCATTGTAGCTGACTGCAAATCATTCATTTGACTTTCATTGAATGGCAATAAATTCAATAATGGAATAAATTTTAATGTTCATTTCTTCCTCACTTGTTGCATCCTTGCATGTCTCATTCAAATATCTACGTGAGACATTGACAACGTCAACAGACAATTGACCTTGGCTCACAAACACAAACAAAGCAAAATGATTGTCTTGAGACTCTTTATTAACTGAACGTCCCTGGTTCGCAAGTTGCTGTCTTGTTGCACACTTCGTATAAGTGTACATGATGTTTGGTAAACTGTGAAAGATTAAAAGAATTTTCTATAAAAAATAACAAATAGGCCAAATTGTTTTAGTTGCTCAATAAATAGCAGTTTTTGTAACTTTACAATAAAACAGTACAGAATATACAAGAAATAATGAATTCTGAGTACTAAATAAACAAATCTATTTACACGTCAATCAATGATGCATGAAATATATTTAGTAGACCAGTATCTAATATTATAAGAACAACAGTAGTCGCAGTGCATAAAAACAGTTTTAGGTCACTTTACAGTCTTTCATACCTATCCACTCAATTAGTATCTGATACAGCAAATGTATATGCATAATTCTGAGTCTATTAGATACACTATAGAAAACAGATGTAAGACGCCATTAAATGTGGTATTTTATTCATGAGGAAATTTCCACTTAAATCATATTGATGTCTGCTTTCATATATATGTGTAATATAATCATAAAGGCTCATTGTTTGTACAGTATTTACAACATGGTTTGTCTCAGCACTGGTTTGTCTCAGCACTGGTTTGTCTCAGCACGATGAATTAATTTTTGATAAATTTACTTATATTGATTACTGTAACGATGTAAGTAAAACGTTTTGTGAGGAACGATAACTCTATTTAACCGGTAAGTGTATCCATAAGAGTCACTTTTACTATAAAATATAAGCTACATCCAATACTGTATCATGCGCGATAAGTCGGTTACAGAACAGTATAATGTACATTTCTCTTCCTTGGGCCATTTCATAATAATGTTAATTTTCTGTAATTGCAATAACATACGCTGCAATCTCAGAGGACATTGGTTCAGAGGCTTTTTCATTTTTATGGTCGTTGTATACAACACATTCCTTGTTTAAATATTTTGGTTGAACTTGGTACTGCAAGCACTATACTTAAAAGTTGCATTCAATTTGTGCGTGAGCAATAGGCTATAACAATGTAATGCCCATCATGGATCAGACAACTTCCTATGCTTGACATACTCAAGTCAGTTTGAACTGTCATTTTTTTGTTAACATCATATAATTTCAGTATGGACTAAGTACTAGTCATTATTTCATTATTTCAAATTGTGTTTATGAAGACTTTTGAGTGACTCTGTTACCTCTGCCTTATTTGGAATATACGATGCTAGATAGTTCACTGTCCCAAGCTGTCTTTGAACACCTTTCTTATCCACTGGCAGTGACATGTCATTTATGGCTCTTACCTTCTCTGAGTCTGACTCTATTCCATGCTCACTGAATATATTCCGTATATATTTTGTTATTTCACTTAAAAGTAAATTTTGTCCGAATGTTGAACCGAATTTTTTTTTCTTTTCAATGTCACCAAATGTTTGCATATTTTTTTATTTTTGAAATATTTCAACACTGCTTTTCAGGCCAAATGGCATGCATATTATAACGATATTTGCAGTATGGTGTTTGAAAAGTACAAAGATATGAACTTTCCTCATCAAGTTGAACCTGCTGATATCAATCTTTTCATCTAAGATAGTAAATCATTTTTTTACCACTAAGTTGTGATGTGACATCATTTTATGTTGGAATTTGAAGATGGTTTTCTTTATCGCCCTTATTTAGATTTCTTGAATCAAGGCACAGTAAACTGTTGCAGGTTACTATTTTTTTTCTCTGAAATGACTAGGCTTGAAATCTAATCTAAACCTAATCTGAAGCTTCATGGACTGGTTACAAAATACCTTGCTCAACTAAACTCCAGTTTTTCTTTTAATTTTAGCATTATAGTGTTTGGAACAGTTCTCTTGGCATTCTCAACTGGAATTGTTTTGTCAAACTCTGTATGATACTTCCCTATACCAAGTCCTATAAATAAATTATCATATTCAGATAACATATTGTCTAAAATGTACGTGGCACTTCGGCTGAATTGACTTTCTTCTCCAAATTTAATGAAAGGCAGGCTCTAATCCATGTAAGGGTGTGCACTGAAAATCACATAAAATGACCCCGCTCCAAGGGTTTAATTGGGGGACACAGTTATGTCATAAAATTTTAAAAAAAAAACAAAAAAACTAATTTTGCCTATATTTTCACAAAAGCATTGTTTGGTCAAGGAAGTTCATATTTGAATAAATGACTGTGTTCTACTGTCTTAATTAGTTAGGAGGGCCCTCAAAATGGTGAAAATTGGGATTTTCAAAAATCATTTTCTTAAGAAACAGTCAGTCAAATTTGTTCATGTTTGGTATAAATTATCCCTATGTGTAGGGGTTTGAATGAAGATAATAGTTTAGGGTATACTATTTATAGGGGCCCTGTAATGAGACTTAGAATTTGACATAGGGAAACTATGGGAAAATAGAAAATTCTCATTGTTTTATTCATTTGGGCCAAATTATTATTCAATTTGAGTTCTGAAGCATTAATAATCATTCTAGTCCTAAATAAATAAGATTTGGTTAAATACAGTGAATTGATTTTCCATAAGGGGCCATGATGGGTAAAAAAGGGTTAAAATAAGACTATTTTCAAAAATCGTCTCAACAGTAAATTTGATTTTGTTAAATAAAGAGGATAAATTTCCATAAGGGGCCATGGGCAATGGGTTGTGGGGTGGGGACAGAATGGTTTAAATTCGGAATTTTCATAAATCTTCCTCTCAATAACCATTCTATCAAACTTGTTCATACCGGTATATGATATAAATTATCTTTACATCAGCAATTGATTGAATAAACTGTAAATCAAGGGGCTGGGATATATAGGGACACTGTAAGCCACTTTTATACATAGGAGTGTTATAGGGAAAACTGAATTGTTTCATTTTCACATCAATGTGTACAAAAAAAACTTCTATTCAAAATCTAAAGCATTTCTGCTCATAACAAATCCCTATGAGTGGGTGATTGAAATTTTAACAAGTCAAGGGGCTGGGATATATAAGGGTCCTGTATGGGGACTATTTATAGCATTTCTTTTTTATAGCAAATAGCTTTTTGTTTATTATTGGTGCAGTGGGGTTAAAACAACCTCAAAAGAGGGTAAGTATTGTGAAATTTCAAAAAGTGTTGTGGCCACAGTCAAGATGAGCCAGAAGAGTGTCCTTGGGTCCCTTTGCACCTCTTGTAACTAATAAGTCTGATTAACTAACACAATAAGGGTCTCCGCTCAATATTTTCAAATCTCGTCCGAGAGATAAAGTTTCAAAATCCTGTTGCTGTCACCAGTTTTTACAAATTAAGGAAATTATAAAAATCCCACTGCTTGTAATTTAATGTTTTTCCCTACTAAATTCTAGTTCTACTTTAATGAAAATACAAACAACATAATAGGAAAGATTTTCACTCTTTTACATACTTTTCTACATGGTTTTATGATTTACATTCAAAACAAAGTAACTCCTGTTTCTCTGAACAATTTCCCCAAATCCTAACAACTGGGCTGCCACTAATCGAAATCCGAGTCCCAAAATCCTAAACAAAACCTTGATTAATAATCATTAAGTCTTATAATTACATACCCTGAGCAGGTAGCATTTTCATCTCATGTGATCCTGACATGTGAATATGCTCTAGTAAACCTGAGCTGGGAGCATTTCACCTCATGTGACCCAAACATGCTCCTGTGACAATCAAGCTCCAAACATGTGAACATGCTTCAGTGTATATATCTGTACGAAGGAATCTCACTGCATTATGTAATGCTCCTGATTCAATGCTTCATCTCCAGCCAGTATTGACCCCTATCCTCAAAGTTCACGGTAATTTATGACTGTCCTTATTTTGGACTACAAACCTGGAGCTCAATAATGGAACTGTGTAATTTGTAACAGCATGTTGTACTGGGCCTTGGTGAGCAAATGTCTTGTAAAGTCTTAGAGCACATAAAACGATCCGTCCTCTTCAAGTGTTCTAGCTAATCTGCCCTACATCTAGAACCGTTTTGGCTACTTACAGCTCTTTTTCAGGTAGTCTTCTTTCATCTTTTTTTCCACTTTTCATAGCAGATCTTCTTTAGCTCATTGTTGGTACAAAGCACTCATCTTGATCCTTAGAGATGCTTGTCCTATTCCTCCGACATAATATTACACACACACCAATGACCACGATGATCAACACCCACCACCTACAGCAATGCCAGCAATTATCTCAACAGCAAAGCCTTCCTCTTTAATCTCGCAGACTTTCTTTATCTGGCGTGTAACCAGGGTGACAAACTTTCCATTGCATGCACCTCTCCGTCTAAGAGTTGCTAGAGAAGTTTCCAGGTTCACAGGGTTCACATTTTATGTTGGTTTTTCCATCACCTTGTCTAACATCCCCCTGTCCTGTGGTGGGCATTTATCAAAATGAGAACATAACTCATTTGGTCCTTCTTTCTTCTTTGTTATTCAAATAAACAAAGTGAGCCTTCCTTAGAATCCAAAACTTTGGGCCACTAAATGTTCCGTTGATCCTTCTCTGATTTCATTCTTACTTTTTTAGTAGTCTCATAATAGAAAAATCAATTGCAAACTCTATAATAATCTAAATTACTTAAATCTATATAATTTTACTTAATTGGTCTTCAGACCTCTATATTGTTTAGCTGTTTAGCTGTGATGCAGAGGCATTTATCATTTCTTGTGGATTAAATTATATATTAAACGTATTTTAAATTTCTGCACATAAAAAATCCGAAGTCCACATGTAGCAGTTAAATTAACTGTGGCGTAACTATGTCATATCTGTTCATGTATCACATACGGCATACCACTGATAACTATTTTACTTAAAAAAACAATAATAATTGGGTTTACTTACCACCCATTGCTTATCTCTAAATTAAACACATGTATTATAGTATTTAGCCATAATATCCAAGGGAAGAGTACTGATTGTTGTTTGGTTGCTGGTGAGTGAACTTTTTTTTCCATTCACAACAACTTTTGTTTTTGTGAACTCTGATAATGATCAAACAAGGTATCACGTGCCTTGATTATTTCTAACTTACTTCTCACCTTCTCACCTCAACTTCTAACCTTTGATTAACTCCACATTACTAATAAATAACATTCCCAAATGAATTCAATAATTTTGATGTAAAGTGGGATTTAAAGAATTACTGGGCATACGCGCTGTACACATTCATATCTTTTAAAACATGAACCTGTTCCAGAGTGTGTGCCCTGTTTTGCACCGCTTTCCGTGAAGTACATACTGATCGACTGTGTGGACTTTTCTCTAATGCGAGAAAAGTACTACAGAGTCGACAGTATGAATGAATTATTTGATAAAATTGATGTTTCATATATATTTGGTTTTCTTAAAAAGGTTAAGCTTTTTAATCAGTTTTAGTACCAATTACTATATTATTGACCTTTTATCTCTGATTTATTTATTTTTTCATTTATTTATTTGTGAATAATTTTCATTTATTTATTTGTAAATAGTTTTAATAAGTTTTTAACCGTATTTATTTAATATATTTTTGTCATCATCACGTCAATTAATCTTTGCGTGCACAAAATGACCTATTTATGTGTCGACGTGCCGTAAAACACCACTCATTCATTCATTCATTAATTAATTAATTCATTCATTCATTCATTCATTCATTAAAGAAGTACATAATAATTGGGTAAAAATTGACGCTGTGTAGACATTAATTCTATCCAGATTAAAGGGATTAGGGCCCGGTCCACTTTTTACTTGATTTTTTCATATTTTTGTTTACATATTAACTGGGATGAGTGTCATTAGACAACTGCACTTTTGGTGGTCCAGTAAAATTTGGTCCCGCCCCGCGGATTATCAGGGTTTTTTTGTGCAAAATTTCAGAAATCTTCTTTTCCGAAAGTGCAAGGTCAGGAGCTTTGATATTTTGCATGTAGTATCATATTTGGTGTAATGTTTCCTATGACTTTCAAATTTGTTCAAATGAAGGGGCTAGGATGGTTTGGGGTCAAGTAATTAGAGGACTTAGATTTTTACACAGAAATACTATTTAAAACAGATAAATTCTATTTTTATCAGTTATTTTAGTAATAATTTTAATCAGCTTAAAGTCTGGAAAATTGTTTACTTATTACAGCTGAGCCAAAGACTTTTAAAAGGTATGAAATATCCATAAAGGGACAGCAGGGGCCCAAAAAGGGATGGAATGGTGAATAGTAAAAATATCTTGATTTTTACCCCCCTTAATGTTTTTTGTTGTTGTTTTTGTTCGTTAAGTTAAAATGTATATGTTTTAAAACATAATCATATAAAAAGCCAATAGTAGTATTAAAGTAAATATTTAACAATAAAATAAGTGGACAAATATTCCAAGATTTTGATCAACAGATTTTTCACACTTTTGCCTTTCTTAAAAGTTTGCTTAACTTTGAATTGTAGGCAGTAGAGGTATTGTTTTGCTACATGTGAATTGTTAAATATAGTAAGTTTTATAAAAGAAAACAATAGACAATGTTGTGTTAATTATCATTTAAAAACACTGTCTTCCAAATAAATGATATAATCTCCTCAAATATTGAAAGTTTTGTATATTCTCACTTGAATCAGTTTATATTCAAGTTGAATATCTAGAAAAAAAGTATGATATACTCCAAAAGGAGGTGAATGGACAGGAAGTGAATGGAACCCCTAAATGAAAATGACAATATTATCATAACCTTATCATCTTTGTTAGTATATAGTTATTTCCTTGACTTTTGTCACCGGCCTTTTCAAACAAATTGGGAATGATCTTCAAACAAGTCAGGAATGATCTTCAAACATGTCGGGAATGATATTCAATCACGTCTTGAATGATCTTCCAACATGTCAAGAATGATCTTCAAACAAGTCGGGAATGATCTTTAAATAAGTCCGGAATGCTTTTCAAACATGTCGGGAATGATATTCAAACACGTCGGGGAATGATCTTCAAACATGTCGGGAATGATATCCAAACAAGTCTGGAATGCTCTTCCAACATGTCAGGATTGATCTTCAAACAAGTTGAGAACGATCTTTAAACAAGTCGGGAATGATCTTAAAATAAGTCCGGAATGATCTTCAAACATGTCTGGAATGATCTTTAAACAAGTCAAGAATGATCTTTAAATAAGTCCGGAATGATCTTCAAACACGTCGGGAATGATCTTTGAACATGTCGGGAATTATCTTTAAATAAGTCCGGAAATATCTTCAAAAAAGTCGGGAATCATCTTCAAACAAGTCAGGAATGATCTTCAAACAAGTCGGAATAATCTTCAAACAAGTCGGGAATGATCTTTAAAAAGGTCCGGAATGCTCTTCAAACATGTCGAAAATGATCTTTGAACATGTCGGGAATGATCTTTGAATAAGTCGGGAATGTTCTTCAAACAAGTCAGGAATGATCTTCAAACTAGTCGGAATAATCTTCTAACATGTCCGAAATGATCTTCAAACAAGTCGGGAATGATCTCTAAATCAGTCAGGAATGCTCTTCAAACATGTCGTGAATGATATTCAAACTAGTCGGGAATGATCTTCAAACATGTCGGGAATGATCTTCAAGCAAGTCAGGAATTATCTTTGAACATGTCGGGAATGAACTTTTAATAAGTCCGGAATGATCTTCAAACATGTCGGGAATGATATTCAAACACGTCTTGAATTATCTTCTAACATGTCAGGAATGATCTTTAAACAAGTCGGGAATGATCTTCAAACATGTCGGGAATGATCTTCAAACAAGTCAGGAATGATATTCAAACAAGTCAGGAATGATCTTCAAACAAGTCGAGAATAATCTTCAAACAAGTCGGAAATGTTCTTTGAACATGTCGGGAATGATCTTTAGATAAGTCGGGAATGATCTTCAAAAAACGTCGGGAATGATCTTCAAACAAGTCAGGAATGATCTTCAAACAAGTCGGAATAATCTTCAAACAAGTCGGAAATGATCTTTAAATCAGTCAGGAATGCTCTTCAAACATGTCGTGAATGATATTCAAACAAGTCGGGAATGATCTTCAAACATGTCGGGAATGATCTTCAAACAAGTCAGGAATGATCTTTGAACATGTCGGGAATGAACTTTTAATAATTCTGGAATAATTTTCAAACATGTCGGGAATGATATTCAAAAACGTCTTGATTGCTCTTCTAACATGTCAGGAATGATCTTCAAACAAGTCGGAAATGTTCTTTGAACATGTCGGGAATGATCTTTAGATAAGTCGGGAATGATCTTCAAAAAACGTCGGGAATGATCTGCAAACAAGTCAGGAATGATCTTCAAACAAGTCGGAATAATCTTCAAACAAGTCAGGAATGATCTTCAAACAAGTCGAGAATAATCTTCAAACAAGTCGGGAATGATCTTTAAATAAGCCCGGAATGATCTTCAAACATGTCGGGAATGATATTCAAACACGTCTTGAATTATCTTCTAACATGTCAGGAATGATCTTTAAACAAGTCGGGAATGATCTTTAAATTAGTCTGGAATGCTCTTCAAACATGTCGGGAATTATATTCAAACAAGTCAAGATAATCTTCAAACATGTCGGGAATGATCTTCAAACAAGTCAGAAATGATCTTTGAACATGTCGGGAATGAACTTTAAATAAGTCTGGAATGATCTTCAAAAAAGTCGGGAATGATCTTTAAATAAGTCCTGAATGCTCTACAAACATGTCAGTAATGATATTCAAACAAGTCAGGAATGATCCTCAAACAAGTCGAGAATAATCTTCAAACAAGTCGGGAATGAATTTAAATAAGTCGGGAATGATCTTTAAATAAGTCTGGAATAATCTTCAAACAAGTCGAGAATGATCTTTGAATAAGTCCGGAATGCTCTTCCAACATGTCAGGAATGATCTTCAAACAAGTCAGGAATGATCATTAAATAAATCCGGAATGCTCTTCAAACATGTCTGGAATGATATTCAAACAAGTCTGGAATGATCTTCCAATATGTCGGGAATGATCTTCAAACAATTCGGGAATGATCTTCAAACAATTCCGGAATGTATTTCAAACATGTAGGGAATGCTCTTCAAACATATCGGGAATGATCTTTAAATAAGTCCGGAATGATCTTCAAACATGTCGGGAATTATTTTCAAACAAGTCCGGAAAGCTCTTCCAACATGTTGGGAATGATCTTCAAACAAGTCAGGAATGATCTTTAAATAAATCTGGAATGCTCTTCAAACATGTTGAAAATGATCTTCAAACAAATCAGGATTGATCTTCAAACATGTCAGGAATGATATTCAAACAAGTCTGGAATGATCTTCCAACATGTCAGGAATAATATTCAAACAAGTCGGGAATGATCTTTAAATAAGTCCGGAATGATCTTCAAACATGTCGGTAATGATCTTCAAACAAGTCTGGAATGATCTTCCAATATGTCGGGAATGATCTTCAAACAATTCGGGAATGATCTTCAAACAATTCCGGAATGTATTTCAAACATGTAGGGAATGCTCTTCAAACATATCGGGAATGATCTTTAAATAAGTCCGGAATGATCTTCAAACATGTCGGGAATTATTTTCAAACAAGTCCGGAAAGCTCTTCCAACATGTTGGGAATGATCTTCAAACAAGTCAGGAATGATCTTTAAATAAATCTGGAATGCTCTTCAAACATGTTGAAAATGATCTTCAAACAAATCAGGATTGATCTTCAAACATGTCAGGAATGATATTCAAATTCTTTGTGATGTTGTACATTTCTTTTAAAATAATATACATGTCAAAAATGATATGGTCTATCCACACAGCCAGGGTCACCCCCTTGCAGAATGAAATCCTGGGTATGCAGATTGATCCAATAGACACACTGTTGTCGACCTGCATCCTAAAACGGCAATAACAATTCCTTCTTATGCAATATTTCTTGCCTGTCTGATGACATACAAACCTCTGTAAAGATTGTTATGTGGTAAATCCATGGCTACATTTGTAGGCTTGGGACAATCTAAAACAAGTAATAAAAGGTGCTTTCTTGGATGAAATTCTACGAATAGTCGAATAAACTTATGCACATCTCCGCAACATAGGTTATATCAGACGTTTTCTAACCAGTGCTCCACGAAATTCCTTGTGATGTTATATTTCTTTTAAAATAAATACTTGCTAAAATTAATATGGTCAATGCCACACAGCCAGTTAGGGTCACCGCCTTGCTGAATTAATTCCTTCGTGTGCTGAGATTGATAACCGGTAAGTAACTACACTGGTGTCGACCTGCAGTCTGGAACAGCTTTATACTGTTAAAGGGCATACACCTATTCAACTCTATATAAAACTGTGACCCCCATGGAGACCCCTAATTTGACTTCAGTCAAACTTGGTAAAAATTCATTCATCCATTTGAATTTAAATTTCATAAACAAAGCATACGCGTCATTCTTATAAAATTTCAATCTCCTTTATACAGAAAAAAATATTAGGCGAGCAACGAATGGCCTCTTGTTTTATGATATGGTTACTGGGAGCCAGATATAGTTGTAATGTTGTATAATATTAATATTACGATATTTTTATAATGGTTATGATATGGATTAGTTTTGTATGCATGTGTAATATAGTTGTTGTTTTAAACAAAATTCATAAAAATGATTTTGTTTAAATTCATTTAGCCTTAAATCATCTACATGTACGTACATTTGCTATAAACAGTTTGTATTATCATACACCTCGTCTCAGAAATGGAATAAAGTATGTGAAATCCCTTCCATTGTGTATTTTCTAAAACCAGATATTAACAGTCATACAATCGCTAAGAGACACCTTGAAAATGTTTATGGTATATTAGCTCAACCGTGCAAAGCTCATGCTTAGCTTTCATGATCGCCATCCTTCGAAGTTCAACAGTAACATTTTTCTTGTTTGGACTCGTATATCACAGGTAAAAATGCCACGCATGTTAAACGTACGTTTAACGCAAATTTAACATATGTGCCAAAACGTACATTTTCATATAAATAGTACCACGCTCGTTTAACATACGTTTCTGCCATATATTTAACGTATGTTGAACATATGTTTAACGTACGTTCAAAACATACGTTATTCAAAGGAATAGTACCACGCATGTTTAACGTAAGTTTAACATACGTTTTAATACGTACTTTTTTCATGAAAATAGTACTACACACGCTAAACATACGTTTAACTATGTTTGTTTTTCACGGGAGTAGTACCACGTATGTTTAACATATGTTCTAATGTAAACTTTAAACATATGTTAAACATACGAAACTCATGTTTAACATTATAGCAGTCAGTAACTTGATCACACTTGATAAGCTTCATGTAAGAGTGCTTCATACTAATTTTGGTGAAAATCTACTTAGCAGTATCATATATGCCGTTTACAGAAATTGTTGACAGACAGACTGACAAAAAGTGGCCAGGATAGCTCACTTAAAGCCTTTGGCCATTCTTCTAAAAGTGTCAATATATTTTGCAATTTAAATGGACATTTATTTATTTCGTTTGTATATATGTAAGTTGTTTGAACTATCGAAGTTATATGTTTGTTTGTATTGTATATATATGATTGTCATCTTATTGTCTATATGTGTTATGTTTTTGTATATGCATTGTACTCCCATGTTGCTGTTTAAATATACTCTCCTGTATATTTGTACTATAGAGGAAATAAAGAATCAATAGATCATAAAACCAGCCATGCGTTAAAAAAATCGAAATCAATCAATCAATCAATCTTATATAGATTTAGTCAAGTAAGTCCCATCCCAAGACCTCATGGGGGTAGGGACCATGAACTTTACATATACAGGTATTAAGCTCAACAGCAAATCACACGAAAAGAAAATTCACAGCAATCAATTCAGTCATAAAAAGTAACCGTTTTTGTCATTTTCTGTTATATAGATTTAGTAAAGTATGCCCCATCCCCAGTGCTATACCGTGAGACCCAGGGGAATGAAATTCACAAATGTTATGAAGGACCCATAGGCATCAATAATCATGCTCACAATTTTTTTAGTGCTTCCTATAATAGTATTAAGAAAATTCTTATAGTCTACCTTGAATTTGACCGTTTTAGCCCCTGCATTTATAATACCGGGAATATTAATCAATATGGTAATTTTCCCTACGTTTTTCAAAGATATTGTCACTGTTGAGGCACACCAGATTTTCAACCATTACAGCTAGATTACCAGGAACATATAGTTGGAGTATTTTAGATCTCTTCATTTGCAAAACGCCTCCAGTTCTTGTGGGAGCTGTTAAAGCGGAAACAACAGATAATTTGTATACTATTAGCAAATTGTTCACTTTATATGACTGTTTACAGTTGATGATAAGCATTCAATCTAGAGAATAAGTTATAAACTTTGATACAGCATTTTAAGATAGTATGTCAGAAAAAAATCGCTATATTATAAATGACATTTTTTTAAAATGAGGCAGTTGATTCGAATCTGTTTCCTTATAAAAAAATGAGACAAACTTTAATCCGAAATTTTTGTTTTATTAACTTGCGAAATGTCCTTCATTTTTAGCTCTACTGGCCAAAGGCCAGACGTGCTTATGCGAAGGCGCGTTGTCCGTCGTCCGTCGTTCGTCGTCCGTCGTCTCCAAAGTGTGTTATTGTTTAAATAGTAAACACGAATATTGCCCTCATGACAATATCTCTGTTATTATTGAAATATAGGCCGGGCCCGATTAGCTCAGTCGGTTACGCGTCTGACTATCAATCCAGGGGTCGTGAGTTCGAATCCCCCGCCCGGCAACAGTCTCCGTGATGATTGATATGCGACATTGCATCTCATTATCATTTGTCTCTCACCACTGATTCAAGTGGGAAAGTTATCAGTTACTTGTGGAGACGAGGTGTGCTCGAGTACTCGTTAATCTTAGGAAACAGTGGTTAGGTTAACTGATCGTCTGTTAGCCCTCGATGGCATAAAAATGACGCTAAATATTCAATCAATCAATCAATTATTGGAATATGTAAGTTAATTGATCTTGTAATTAGCCCATTTTTAGCTCTACTGGACAAAGCCAGAAGTGCATATGCAATGGCGCGTTGTCCGTCGTCCGTCGTCTGTCGTCTGTTAGCAGCACTTTCTCTGAAACCACTAGGCCAATTAAACTGAAACTTCACATGGATGTTTGTATTGCATAGGAGACTAAGCAAAATATTTTTTTCGATCTGAAATTCAAGATGGCCGCCATTACTAAAAATAGTCCAAAACTTCTAAAAAAAAATTCTATTCATGAACGGCCTAACATATTTTCAAAATGTTTATGTAGTAATGATGACCAACTATAGTTTTGTTAGATTTGTTCAAATGGTGTCCCTAGGGTTAAAAATGACCACGCCCCGAGGGTTCATTTAGGGGACACATGTCATTATAATATATATATTTTTTTTTAATGGAAATGATTTTGCTTATATCTTCACAGAAGCATTGTTTTGTGAAGGAGGTTCAGATTTGTAAAAATGGTTCCACTGTCTAAAGGGGTCAGGAGGGGCCCCAAAACGGTAAAAATTGGGAATTACTAAAATCGTTTTCTTAAGAACCGGTATGTCAGATTTGTTCATATTTGGCATAAATTGTCTCTTTGTGTAGGGGTTTGATTGCAGATAAGAATTTAGGGGCTAAAATTTATAGGGGCTCTGTAAAGTGACTTATAATTTTACATAGGGATATTATGGGAACACAGAAAATACTCTCTATTTTTCATTTATTCTGAAACCACTAGGCCAATTAAACTGAAACTTCACATGGATGTTTCTATTGCATAGGAGACTATACAGAAGATTTTTTCTAACTAAAATGCAAGATGACCGCCGTTACTGAAAATAGTCCAAAACTTAAAATATCTTCTCATGAACAGATTTTCAGAATGTTTATGCAGTGAAGATGACCAACTATAGTTTTGTTAGATTTGTTCAAATGGTGTCCCTAGGGTTAAAAATTACCCGCCCCGATGTTTCTATTGCATAGGAGAATTTGACCACTATGAGTAAGTAGAGCGTCCTCAGGTCCTCTTGGGCCTCTTGTTTATGAACGAATTATTCCATAATATCTGATTGTTTAATGTTTCTGATTTATTTTCAAAATTTATACTTGACCATGATTGTAATATTTCTAATAAAAATCTGATAATCTTATGGTTTTGTGTTTTAGAATATTCATAGTCAGTTGAATAACATTCAAATATTAATTGTCCCCCTAACTTTTCTAATTGGTTAATGTATATATGTTTCCAATCCCCATTATTTTCATTATCTATTATTCTTTTGACCTATTCCGCTTTTATTGATTTTATAAACATATTTACATCGATCAATTTTAGACCCCCATTTTTTCGTAGTCTTGTATAATGGTTTTTCGAATAATTTTGTATGGTTAACTGTCCCATAAATAATCATACATACTTTTATTGATTAAATTAATTAATTCTGGCTTTGGAAATTCTAAGACTGTAAGAGGTTATATACGTTTTGGTAGTGCAAATGTTTTGATAACAGTTATTTTTCCTATAAATGATAAATTGTGTCTCTTCCACCTTTTTAAACAGTTTGAAAACTCTTGTTTATTTGCTTCTGTCATTTGAAAAACATTCCCAATGTGGATGAACATATTGATGACCATATGAATTATTGTTAGTACCAAATGTTTCAGTAGAATTTTTTAGTGATCCCGATATAACATATTTTTTATTGTTAAATTTTAAGCCAGATACTTTACTAAAATCATTTAGCTTTTTCATCAAAGATGTAAACGTTTTATATGACCCATCCAACATAAATGTTGCATCATTTGCAAATGCTGTATTTTTTATTTCTCCCTTATATATGTTTATATCCTTTATATCTTTATCTGCTTTCACAAAATTTGTATAATTAGTAAAAATAAATATGGCGACAGTGGACGTCCTTGTCGTACTCCTCTTTTATGTCGAAGATCCTTTATTAACTACACAACTTTGTTTAAATTGTGGATAATCATGCAATGACGACATATTTACTTCGTATCACTCAGTACCTGATGTGTACAGCTTTCGTATATGTAGAAATTTGGATTTCGCGCACACTTCTTGTTAATAAACTACTGTTTTCAAATAGATCAACATTACGTCATTACTCATTAGTCAGTAGGTTTATTATCCCTTGTATACCTAATATTGGGATATACTTATCACAGCGAATGCCCGTATAATAACAGACAATGATCCAACTTCCAATAGCATCTGCATTTTTAGCTCACCGGAGCAGAAGCTCACAGGTGAGCTTTTGTGATCGCCTAGTGTCAGTCGTCCGTCGTCTGTCGTCCGTCGTTAACTTTTAGCCTCTAACAACTTCTCGTCTGAAACCACTGGGCCAATTTTCATATAACTTCAAAGAAATGTTCATTGGGTGACCCTCTATCAAGTTTGTTCAATCTATCTTAATTCGTTAAAAAACCATGGCCACCAGGGGGCGGGGCAATTTTAATTAGTAAAAACTTAAAAAAAATCTTCTTGTCAGAAACTACTTGCTCGATTTTAAAATAATTTCACAGAAATGTTCCTTGGGTGACCCTCTACCAAGTTTGTTCAAGCCATCTTGATTTGTCAAAAAACATGGCGGCCAGAGGATGGTGTTAGTTGACTATATAAGCTATAGTAAAAACTTAAAAAAATCTTTTTGTCAGAAACTACTGGCTCGATTTTAAAATAATTTCACAGAAATGGTCCTTGGGTTACCCTCTACCAAGTTTGTTCAAGCCATCTTGATTCGTCAAAAAACATGGCGGCCAGAGGGTGGTGTTAGTTGACTATATAAGCTATAGTAAAAACTTAAAAAAATCTTTTTGTCAGAAACTACTGGCTCGATTTAAAAATAATTTCACAGAAATGGTCCTTGGGTTACCCTCTACCAAGTTGTTCAAGCCATCTTGATTCGTCATAAAACATGGCGGCCAGGGGTGGGGTTAGTTTACAATATAAGCTATAGTAAAAATTTAAAAAATCTTCATGTCAGAAACTACTGGCTCGATTTTAACATAATTTCACAGAAATGTTCATTGGGTGACCCTCTACCAAGTATGTTCAAGCCATCTTGATTCGTCAAAAAACATGGCAGCCAGGGGGTGGGGTTAGTTTTCTATATAAGCTATAGTAAAAATTTAAAAAATCTTCATGTCAGAAACTACTGGCTCGATTTTAAAATAATTTCACAGAAATGTTCCTTGGGTGACCCTCTACCAAGTATGTTCAAGCCATCTTGATTCGTCAAAAGACATGGCAGCCAGGGGGTGGGGTTAGTTTTCTATATAAACTATAGTAAAAACTTAAAAAAATCTTTTTGTCAGAAGCTATTGGCTCGATTTTAAAATAATTTCACAGAAATGTTCCTTGGGTTACCCTCTACCAAGTTGTTCAAGCCATCTTGATTCGTCAAAAAACATGGCGGCCAGGGGGTGGGGTTAGTTAACAATATAAGCTATAGTAAAAATTTAAAAAATCTTCATGTCAGAAACTACTGGCTCGATTTTAAAATAATTTCACATAAATGTTCCTTGGATGACCCTCTACCAAGTTTGTTCAAGCCATCTTGATTCGTCAAAAAACATGGCTGCCAGGGGATGACGTTAGTTTACTATATAAGCTATAATAAAACTTAAAAAATCTTCTTGTCAGAAAATACTGGCTCGGTTTTCAAATAATTTCACAGAAATGTTCATTGGCTGACCCTCTACTAAGTTTGTTTAAGCCATCTTAATTCGTCAAAAAAAGGGCGACAAGGGGAAGGGGTTAGTTTACTAAATAAGCTATAGTAAAAACTTAAAAAATCTTCTTGTCAGAAATTACTGGCTCGATTTTTAAAATAATTTCACAGAAATGTTCCTTGCGTTACTCTCTACCAAGTTTGTTCAAGCCATCTTGATTTGTCAAAAAACATGACCGCCAGGGGGCGGGGCATGTTTAATTAGTAAAAACATAAAAAAATCTTTTTGTCAGAAACCACTGGCTCGATTTTGAAATAATTTCACAGAAATGTTACTTTGGTGACCCTCTACCAAGTTTGTTCAAGCAATCATGATTCGTCAAATAACATGGCGGCCATGGTGTTGGGTATATTTTCTATATAAGCTATAGTCAAATATTAAAACATCTTCTGGTCAGAAACTACTGGCTCGATTTTAACATAATTTCACACAAATGTTCCTCGTGTGACCCTCTACCAAGTTTGTTCAAGCCATCTTCATTCGTCATAAAACATGTCCGACAGGGGTCGGGGCAAGTTTAATTATTAAAAACTTAAAAATATATTCTTGTCAGAAACTACTGGCTCGATTTTAAAATAATTTCACAGAAATGTTCCTTGGGTGACACTCTACCAAGTTTGTTCAAGCCATCTTCATTCGTCAAAAAACATGGCGGCTAGGGGGTGGGGTTAGTTAAGTATATAAGCTATAGTAAAAACTTTAAAAAATCGTCTTGTCAGAAACTACTGGCTCGATTTTTAAAATAATTTCAAAGAAATGTTCCTTGGGTGACCCTCTACCAAGTTTGATCAAGCCATCTTCATTCGTCAAAAAACATGGCGGCCATTGGATGGGGAAAGTTTACTATATAAGCTATAGTAAAAACTTAAAATAATTTCACGAAAATGTTCTTTAGGTGACCCTCTACCAACGTTGTTCAAGCCATCTTTATTCGTCAAAAAACATGGCGGCCATGGGATGGGGAAAGTTTACTATATAAGCTATAGTTAAAACTTAAAAAATCTTCTTGTCAGAAACTACCTGCTCGATTTTAAAATAATTTCACACAAATCTTCCTTGGGTGACCCTCTACCAAGTTTGTTCAAGCCATCCTAATTCGTCAAAAAAAACATGGCGGCCAGGGGTAGGGATTAGTTTACTAAATAAGCTATAATAAGCTATTGTGATTTGTTAAAAAACATGACCGTCACAGTGAGGTGCTAGTTTACTATATAGGCAGCTATAGTAAAAACTTCAAAAGCCTTCTTGTCAGAATCTACTGACCCGATTTCAATGTAATTTCACTGACATTTACCACGGGTTAACCTCTACCAATTTTGAACTCTTCTACGCATCTGTTACATCTTCAAAAAAAATAAAAATTCTTGCCCATCTCGTTTTTCTGGAATTTAGAGTGTACATGTATTATATATTCTACTTAAGTTGGGAGACTCAAGGTCAGTCAGGTGAGCGATGTTAATTATTGATGCCATTGTTTACATGGTTTAAACTCGTGGTAAAAGGTATGACCAGTATAATGATGAAGCATAAAATACGTTACATCACAGCGCGTCGGTCATATTCGAAAATTAAGGCATGGTTTGTTGAAAATATCAAAATAATCTTGCTGGCTGCTGTCCTTGAGTTAAGACTATGGACACTGGGTTCGACTCCTAGGAGATTAATACACACGTCTTCAATACCATAGCTTTAGAAGCATGTATCTTATTTATCCCCTCCCCAGTCCCCAAGTATTTGGAGTGGCATATAGTAATTGCAGAGTCTGTCCGTCCGTCTGTCCTTCCGTTCGGTATTTCGTGTCCGGCCTGTAACTTTGTCATGCATAGATGGATTTTGTTGATACTTGCTACAAATGATCGGTCGTGAGTAAAACCCACACACGTACCTCAAAGGTCAAGGTCAAAATTTCAGTATCTTTGACAACACTTTGAGTCAGTGTGAGATTTCGTTTCCGACCTGTAATTTTGAGATGCATAGATGGATTTTTATAAATACTTGCTACAAATGATCAACATAACATGATGACGTGTTGCAATAAGACCCATACCCGTACCTCAAAGGTCAAGGTAACATTTTGGGTTCGTTTGACAACACTTTCAGTCTGTTTGAGATTTTGTGTCTGGCCTGTAACATTGTCATGCATACATGGATTAAGTTAATACTAGCTACAAATGCTCAACATAACATGTTGATGTGTCGTGCGTTACCCCCATAATCCCACTTCAAAGGTCACGGTCATAATTTAACTTTGTTTGGTGACACTTTCAGTCTGATTGAGATTTCGTGTCCGGTCTGTAACTTTGACACCTATGGATAAATTTTAAAAACACTTTGCTCAAGACCCACATTGCGTAAGACCCACATGTGTATCTCAAAGGTCAAAATTACACTTTAAGTTTGACAACACTTTGAGTCTGTGAGATTGCATGTCCGGACAGTAACTTTGTCGTGCATATATGGATTTTATAAATGCTTGCTGCAATTGATCAACATAACATGACAATATGTTGCACTTAATACCCAGTTTCCCTCTTCAAAGGTCAAGGTCATAATTTAACTTTATTTGATGACACTTTCAGTTTGATTGAGATTTTGTGTCCGGTCTGTAACTTTGTCACCTATGGATACATTTTAAAAACACTTTCTCAATTCATCAGCATGACATGACGTGTCACACGTAAGACCCACATGTGTATCTCAAAGGTCAAGGTTACACTTTGAGTTTGTTTGACAACACTTTGAGTCTGTGGGATTCCATGTCCGGCCAGTTACATTGTCATGCATAAATGGATTTATAAATACTTGCTACAAATGATCAACATTACATGACAACATGTTGCACTTAATACTGAGACTCTCACTTCAAAGGTCAAGGTCATAATTTAACTAAGTTTGACAACACTTTCAGTCATTTTGTGATTTCTTGTCCGTTCTGCAACTTTGTCTATGGATAAATTTTAAAAACACTTGGCTCAGTTGATCAACATGACAATTAAGTGTTGCATGTAAGACCCAGAACCTTTCCTCAAAGGTCAAAATCACACTTTCAATTTGTTTGATATTGTGTGTTGTCTTCAACTTGGCCCAATTTATCAAGATGACATGATCTGTAACTTTGTCTTACAGTTAGGGATTTTAAAATAGCTTGACACAGGTGATCATCATGTCATGATAATGTTTCACCTGCATTAAACTGTTGAAATACCCAGACCATTACATCAGATGTCAAGGTCAAGGTTACACAAAGGTTATGGTCATTCTTTAAAAAAAACAACATGAAATTGCACGTCTGGTCTGAAACATCATTCCATTACTCTTGATATTCATGTATACATCGCTACCTATTATAACATATATTGTTATTTTTCACAGACCATTTGGGGGGGGGGGGGGGGCATGTGACACTAACCAGTGACATTTCTTGTTTAGTTTATTTTTCAATCGTAAAATGAAACTCTTTTTAATGTTGAAAATGACCAACCCCAACGGGTATGCTTAAGGTTATTTATGCACTACGCCTATGATGTTATGAGTTCCAATCCTAGCTTTGCACAGTTTGTTGATGTAAGTTTGGTATCCAGTTATTAAGATGGCCACTGAAACTGTGAAATTGGAGCTGTTTTCTTATTTATAACACCTCAACCATTACATTTATCTACCACTGCAAATGTCAGCGAGCTTAAACAAAAATGCATAGCATGCTGTTAATGTAATTGTTATTGATGGTAAATAAGTCCTGTCTGAAAGATGAGACCATGTCTTAGGCTAAGGACAGTAGACCTGACTCCCAGGGGTTTGATAACTGTATCCATACCATGGCAAAAGAAGTGAAACCTGTACATATGTACAAACTAGACCCTGTTGTCATAAAGGTTATCATTCTGTTACATGTTATACGCTTGTCTAAAGAATTATTAACATTTTTATAGTGATAATTTTTTCTGTCTTAGTTAGGAATGATGAATAGAATGTCGTGTTTTTACTTATCAAATACATTTGTAAATTGAGGGAGAACACTTAGTTCACCAACTGTGTAGAATCAAAGACACAGATCATGTATAATAATTATAGCTTGTTTTTTTTAACTTTTTAACTAGTGAGAAAGTTTGTCAGTGACTTGCAGAAGGACAGTGGTTCTACTCAGACTAATGCACGAGTCTTTAATAAATTAGTACATGCATTCGACGTCTTCCTCAACCATTATATCTGCCCGTCATATATGACCTACTGGTATTCTGTGTTAAAAATGGTATGCTGGAAGATTCCTTTTTGTCCGGATTCTCTTGTCAGACGGTACACCAGCACCAGAGGCTGGGACATCTTCGTAGTTTTCCCGAATTTCTTGCTAGTCTGAAAATAAATAATAGTTATGTACTTTTTGTATGTGTGTACACAACATACCACTAGTCTCAACACCAACGGTACCTTACCGAAGATCCTTTCGGCGTCTGCTGCAGGACTTAGTAGCTGTCAGAGTTTTCACCAGCTGGTAGTGGGGATTCCGGTAAAAAGAGAAGAAATATGTACTTTTTGTATGTGTGTGCACAGTCATATATGTATGATAATTTATGTCTAAATATACACATTACATTAGTCTTATCACTAACTGTATTCACAAGGGATATTTTAGTTACCAAAATGCCTTTTCATGCTGTCGGGGCTTCAGCCTTGGTTGTGGCTGTGTTACAAGGGAGCTCACAGGGATTTTGAAAATATTTATCTCAATTATATATATTTCAAATTTAAGATAACAATATGGCTGTGCGATTTAAATAAGCACCTATATAACCCATGATGCAGAATTGGAGCATGTATGCCCTTGCAAAACTAAGATTAGGGTTAGCTGTACTATAAAATATGACAATGTCATCTCAAGCTGTAATATACAATATGACAATGTCATCACAGATTAATTCTTAGTACAAGGACTGTGTTGAACTCATTAGGAGAAGCTTAAACTTGCAACTTGTTTTTTCTACATGATATAAAGATAGCTAACTTGAATGGTGTATAGATAAAAAAATAAGTTGTATACTTTGTGATTAAAGGTCATCTGAGTACATGGACTCCCTATACATCTCTCAACATCTTACATGTGGTCTTTGGCGGCAAAGGACCAGGCTTCTGTTTCACAACATTTTTTCTTAAATACATACTTAAAAATTTAAAACTAAGTTTTGACTAGTCTCATTTAATCACCGTTATAGGGGTGAGTAGAGGACGATCAAATAAAAAAATATCGAATTGTTCGACACCGTGCTTTGATATACACTACCCTATTACGTCAATTAAATGAGACTATGCTTTTACATATGTCAGTTTGTGTAAATTGTTTATATTCAAAGAAAAAAGTTTTTTTATCAGGTAAGATATCTTTGCAACCACTCATTTGATATGAATGAAACTTCACATTTGTGTTCAGCATCGTCAATGGAACTCATAGACATAAGAACCGTAACTCTGGGTTGCATTTTGGCATAGTAATGTCCCCTTCTTTACTTATCTTTTCAGGTTAAAGTTTTATATCAAGTAAAATATCTATGCAACCACTAGTTCAATATGAATGAAACTTCAAATGTGTGCTAAGCATCATCAGTGAAACACACAGACATAATAACCATAATTCTTGGTTGCATTTTGGAAGAGTTATGGCCCTTTTTTTACTTAATTTTTTTCAGGTTAAAGTTTTTCTTAGGTAAAATGTCTATGCAACCACTCCTTCAATATGAATTAAACTTCACATGTGTGTTCAGCATCATCAATGGAATTCACAGACATAAGAACCATAACTCTGAGTTGAATTTTGGAAGAGTTATGACCCTTTTCAGACTTAAAATTTCAGGTTAAATTTTTTTATCAGGTAACTATGCAACCACTCATTTAATATGAATGAAACTTCACATGTGTGTTCAGCATCATCAATGGAACGCACAGAGGTAAGAAACTCTTGGTTGCATATTTACAGAGTTATGGCCCTTTTAGAGGTTAAAGTTTGATTTGGTACTTATTTCATCATCCTATCATTGGACATGAATGAAACGTCGAATGTTAGTTCAACATTCTCCAGGAAACTTATAGAGATAAGAACCATAACTCTTGATTGCATTTTGGCACAATTATTTCCCTTTTAGACTTAGAAATGTTGTTTTAGCAGGTTAAAGTTTGTAGTACAAGCCTTGATCTTAGATGTTTGACAAAAAGAGTCAAATTGTGATCCTCTTTCAAATGTGTTCAAAACAATGACGCTGGGGGCAAAATTGGTCGCCCTAAGGGGTAAACAAAATTTAATTCTTTTTTTGTTCTGGTTTTTGTTTTGGTCTGCACTTTTTTTTTAATCTAATCTTTTTTTCAATTTTGTAAAGTTAAATCCTTTTTTTTTAGATTTAGTTTCTTCATTTTCATGAAAGGATATCCAGCTTAGATAAACTGCATACTGGTACACGATTATTTCAACTATAGGTCCATTTTTAACTGGTACCGATATATTGCCCTCTGAGGTGAAGTAAGTGCATAGGCCTATATGTCATGCTAAATTAAATAATATTAAGGCAATAAGAGCCATCCATTCACTTTGTTGTTTTCAAAAAAAACAACAACGTAACTGCTGATAATGAAAATAAATAGTGTTGGTGAATTATTTTGCTAATTTATTTTTAACAGATAAACAATAATAATCGTTTAATTTTACCACCCCTGAGTTTTAATTGTCTTCTAATTGGAACTTATTTCCTGAAAAAAAAACTGTTATTTAAGAGCAGCATCGACATAATCGTGCGCTCTGTTCCTCCGACAGCTCTTATTTTAGAAAGTAATTTCTGTAATTCTATATATGATAACCTACAGAGCCACATAGCGTCTTAATATTTTTAATTCCAACATTATGACGCCAAGCGGCGCCGTCTGTTTATGCCTCAACAAAACCAACTACTGCTCTCAGCGTACATTTTTGCCATCATTTGGCATTATATGATTTATTTCTATAAATCTGACTTTTAAATGAAAATAAAGTTTGTAAAGTAAGCAATCCAGAAACACATGAACATTTTGTATTAAATTTAAACAACTATTGCTCTTTCCATAAAATCATAGGTCACCATACAGAACGACTCAATAACGGATACTTTCTCTTAAACTATAGCAAGTATAGTTAAATGGGATGAACACGACTTATCCCCCCCCCCCCCCCCACCCCCACGCACAGAGTGTTGAACTATGATAGCATGAACGTGCCGCAAATGATTACATAACCATTGCTACATAAGCGTAGGGTGCACTCTTTTTCAGCTCTAAGGGAGACTGGCCTCAATATTCACGAAAAGAAAAAAGAGTTTCCAAAAGAATGTTAATAGTTTACAGAAAGCACGCCCCTGTGTGATTTTTATCGTGATTCCTGAATCCAAGCCTAAACTTCTTTTTTTCTTTTCCCTTACTATGCGGGGCAGTCGTTTTTCGTAGTAGGCGTTATAGCCACCTAGCGACTTAATTTAGAAGTGTCAATAATATTGCTTGTAAATTCTAAGTTTTAAATTCAATGTTTCAAATTCTTCGTTCCAAATTACTACTGTCTGTGGTATTAAGATGATGAAACGTGTAACTTGCACATTTATACTCACTTTCGAACAAAGTTGACATTTCAGTGAATGTAATTTGTAAATTACAAGTCACGCCTGCTAAACGCAGACGCCTGTACCATTCATGCAATTTCCAGTTCAGAGTTAGATGACGTAAAAAAGCAACAATTGGAAGGTAAGAAATTGACAAAACTCAAAATGCCTCAATGTATCAAGAATCTGGTGCAAAATTGTCTCAGAGTGATAAAACAAGCTTTAATGTATCAGACAATGATAACACAGTTGTAACACGATCAGGGAGAGTGTCTAAACCTCCAGAAAGACTGGATTTATATATAGTGTTATCATCAAATAACAGGACAATTAACCGGGCAAGAAAACAAACTGAAGATAATATCTGATTAACAGTTTTTCTCAATGGAATTCCTTAGTACTGTTTAATTTGATAATGTGAGAGTTTAGAGATAGTTAATTCATAAAAGTTGGGATAAAATGTTTTCATTCATAGACTTTCATACTATCGCGTTGAAAGGGGGGGGGGGGGAGGGGTTGTTTATAACTAAATGCACTCTGCATGGTAAAATGATACACACTATCTTGCATGTATCCTGAGTATATAAACCTATGCCGTTCTGGTCGAAGGACTTTTATTCTGTTGTAGTCTCAAATAAACATACACGTATTTATAGCAACTGACTTGTGATTTATTCAGAACAATACATATTACAACAGAAATAGGTGATTTTTCATATCGAAATTGTTTAAAAAAAAACCTCTAAATCCATAGTTAGACCCGTTTTTGAAGCTTAAACTTGTAGACAAAGTTATATAAACATCGGGAATACGGTTTCTTAAAAATCGTTTTATTCTGTACAGACGTGACAGAAGACGTGAGGCGATTTTGACATTTAGAGCTCTACCTCGCCTTCTAAATCGGCCTATATCGTTGTTTTAATCCCGAATTCAATTTCATTATTTACTTGTATGTTTACATGTAACACATACACGTTTAATAGGTCTAAATTCTCCGACGATAAAAAACATGGTAAAACGAAAAATACCAAAATGTGATCGGTACAGAGAGTGGGGAAGTGATACAGAGCACGTTCTATGAAAATAAGAACGAAATTAAAACTAATTATTAAGTCCGTTCTTAATTATTAAGAAGTTAGTCATCACTGCACATTTGTGAATGACAGAATCCGCCCTTGATTGAATTCTAAACGAGTCATGTACAAACTATAAAGCCCACCGAGCTATGCTTAGAAATGGCCTTAGTAACGTATGGCTTTAAAACATCAATCATCTCATTTTCATCGTAGCTTCGTCCAGAGTTACATAAACTGTCAGTCAAAATGTTTAACCCTAAGCCAGCTAGTAAAAAGTAAAAAATAACAATAATTATTATTAAGAAAACCTTGTTGCTCCCTGCGATCGCCCCCCCCCCCCCTTCCACCTTTGGGTTTCTTAATTGATACATATTTACTTAATAAACACTTACTATTACATAAATGTGTTTATGAAATTTATTCACTATAACATAAATATTTTTTTGAGAAAAAGAGAAAAGACCCGAGCTAAACATAGAACTTTAACCTGACAATGCACGTATTAACTAAGTTCGTTATGAAGGTCAAGGTCAGTGACGTAAACTTTTTTTTAAATGATTGTGAATCAATACCTGTTACTTAAAAACAAAATATATTAAAAAGGATTAAAACCCGAGCTAAACAAAAAAACTTTAACCTACGGTTTTATAATATGGAAATTTAGGTACCTTTGCTATATACATTTTTTGTATAACATGATACGAATCACCAGATGAAGTTTAGTCACTTTTAGTAAGGTAGTTTGTTTAGAAAGAAAGAAAAGGCTGAGCTAAACACAGAACTACAACGACAACGACAACAACGACAACAACGACAACGACAGGGTCATGACAATAGCTCCTCATTTTATTTTACAAAAAGACGAGCTAGGAAGGGGCTAATAACCATTAAGCGACCACAAACTGTTCCCCGTAGTTGTAGTTTTATTAATGTTTATGAGAGTCTAGGTTTTTATGTTAACACTGCTATATAATTTATTATATTCAGGTGTGTGGGGCGACAAGGGACCTAACCTCGCGGCATTCCCTACTATCCCCCACACCATCGTGATGAAAAAGGTATCTGGGTTATCCTTTTATTAAGCTCCACTTTCGATGAGGCGCTAATAATCAAAACTTGACTGTTCAAGGAAGACCTAAACACATGATGTTGATATTTGCCCAATAAGATAGATAGGCCAGCTTAGTTCCGCATCGGACAGTATTCATTATTGGATAGTCTACGTATGACATTTCTATGCAGGCCTATTTCATTTAAGCTAAAAAGTCCATCCACATTATTTTTAAACCGACAAAACGTTTTCTGTTAGTTTATTGATTTGTTTTTTACGAGTCTGGTGTGGTATTCAAACTTTTCAGTGAGATGGAAACAATGCTCAATACGTTTTGGCAGTGAAGTTGTACACAACTCGACATAAGTATTTCGTTCTTATTTTCATAGAACGTATTCTATACCATTTCCCCTCTCTCTGTACCGATCACATTTTGGCATGTTTCGTTTTACCATGTATTTTATCGTCGGAGAATTTAGACTTACTAAACGTGTATATGTTAAATGTAAACATACATGTAAGTAGAAGGGTTGAATTCGTGATTAAAAAAACGACAGAGGCCGATTTATAAGGCGAGATAGAGCTCTAAAGATCAAAATTGTCTCAAAGAAACCATACTCCCGATGATTATGAGACATCGTCTACAGGTTTAAGCTTCAAAAACGGGTCGAACTATGGATTAAGATTTTGATAATGAAAAATCACATAATTATGTCTTGTTTTTACGTCATCCAACTCTGAACCGGAAGTTGCACGTATGGTCTGTACCATTAATGCGTTTAGCAGGCGTGCAAGTTGCAATATAAAAATAACACACGTTGAAGTAAGAATTTGGCATTTGAGTTATTGAAATTTATACTTATCCATTTGCAACATAAAATTTACACACATGAAAGTTAAAATTGTCATTCAAATGAATGTAATTTTGAATAACGCTCCTTGAACTGTGTGTCCGTCCATGCAGCAGTCAGAATCCTTATATGGAACTCCAAAAGTGCTGATGAGAATCCAACAACACTTTGAACATAGATAGAAGTTATTGTGTGGATAGGCATAACGAAAGAACCATAACTTGCAAGATGGTACTAGTATATTGTTTTTGCATGTTGAAATATATATCTTTTTATCAATACAGAGTCATTGAGTATATAATGGCATGTTATATTGGGAAAAAATGAAAAATGAGAGAGAGAGAGAGAGAGAGAGAGAGAGAGAGAGAGAGAGAGAGTTTACAAACCACAGTTTATTTACAACATAACCAATGCTTATTTATATTCGCAAAAATTAAACTCATGATACAATCAATTAATTGCTATTTATAACATAAGTATGTGTCATATATGTATGTGTAGTATCACATTCAAATTTGACTGTTATATCAAAAGTTAATGCGGGGTGGTAGTCTAATGGATAGAGTGTTGGCCGTTCACGCCAGAGGCTGCGGGTTCGATCCTGAGTTCAAACCGATGCCTCTCATAAAACAACACTGAATACTGGTTCTACCAAGGAAACGGACTCCAGAGCGGTTCATATAAGCTCTGAGCTTTAATCGCAGTCGAGCTAAAAGAAATATAAACTTAAACTTGTCAGAGGAAAGCGTGCTCGACATTTTGATGCTTGTCGTAAAACAATAGCTATTTAATGACTGGACATGGACAATTATAAAGAAATATGAAGCATGCTATACAATTATACTTTTTTTTAGCACGAAAAGCAATATAATTCTAACAAGAAAAAAGTTAATGTTACGGCATTTTCACAGTGAAAGTTTACTTTAATACTGAATACACTAATTAATTTTCAATTACACCTTAACAGTATTTTCTAAGATATGAGTTTTATAAAACACTAATCAAATTTCTGGGATATAATATGGGCAATAATTCTGCCTTAAACAGAGTTATCCCACTTGTACCCCTAATGGAAGTGAAGACATTTGTGGAGTATCATTAATGTATGACTAGTTATTTGAGATAAAAACTTATTATAAACTTTGAACCAAATTATAAAAGGAGCAGTCATTCGATCATAAATTAAAAACTAGTTGTCGAATGTGCAACCCCACACCCTACCCCCTTCAGGATAAAAACACAAGTCATATTAAATGTAAAAATTAAAATAAAATGGGCGGGAGAGGGTCATCAGGCTCGTACATAATACTTAAGTTGAAAAAAGAAAGAGTGTATATTTGGATACAAAACAAAAATAAAACAATATTTGAGTGGGTGGTTGTGACTGACAAACTCACTCAATAATTATATTTCCAATTTGGTCAGTTCAAGATATTATGGTTATATAACTTCTATGTAAATTTGGTGAAGATTAATTAAAATTGCGAATGTTTAGTGAACACAAGATCAAATAACGCATTTTTTTTGCAACTAAAGGCCAAAACTTAAACTTATTGGATGTGGCCATTTCAAGATATTTTGTTTATAGAACTACTTTGTAAGTTTAGCAAAGATCAAATGAAAACTGCCGAATGCTAGAGTGAACACAACATAAAATATATGCATTTTTTTATGATTCAAGGACCATAACTCTAACAACATTTATCTGATTTGGCCAATTCAAGATTATGTTAAAGACAAATTAAAACTGCAGGTGTTACATTGCACATAATGTTAAACATTGCAGTTTTTGATTATTCGAAGGCCTAAATTTTTATATCAATTATTTTATTTAGCCAGTCACAAACGTTAGCTAATTAACTACTGTGTAAATTCGGTGAGGATCAAGCAATTAATGCGAGAGCTAGAGTGCACAAAAGGTCAAAAAGTAATTAATTTGATATTTCACGAATCGTACCTACCAAATGACATTATCCGATTTGGCATGTTCAAGAACTTATTCGTTGTAATTTGGTTATATACCTACTGTGTAACTTTCCTGAGAATCAAATAGCATCAATTATTTGAGATATTATGGTAAACTTATATAACTACTATGTAAGTTTGGTGAGGACCAGTTGAAAAATACGGACGTTTGAGTGCACACGAAACAAGTGTTTACGGACGGACAAAGTGCGATCAGAATAGCTCACTTTGAGCTTTACTCTGGTGAACTAAAAGATTAATCGTATACTATGTGTATTCAAAAACAAAGGTGTATTGCAAATTCTTATTTAGAAAACAAGGCATCGAAATATTGAAAGCAATACCTTAGTCCCCTACCGGGTTACAGATAGGATTTTGTTAACATCCATGTACTTAGTATTTGAAATCTTGATGCGGCGATAAAGTATTCAAGCTAGATTTGGAACTAAGAGAGCAATAAGGAGATCAGACGCTTGACACCTTGCCAAAATGACCTTCATTGTCTCTTTTTTTACCCTCTATCCACATGCTAAGTTTCACAAATATAGCTTGGATATTTTTTGTGTAACCACACCAAGGTTGTATCTTTTTTGTTTACCAATTTTATTGTCATAGCAACCGCAGTATTTTTCAGACTGAAAAGTAAAATGACCTGAGTTGCCCTTTATCTGCATGCAAAGGTTCAAAAACCTGGCTTGTATTCCTTTTTAGTAATGTTTATGGAAGACGGATTGACGCCGGACGGACGAACACACGGAAAGAGGGTAAACCTTTCGTTGCCTCCGTTGAAACTGGTAGGGGATAAATATGGGTTCCTTCCTTAACAGTATTACAATGTTTTGATAAAAATACAAAATATACTATTCATGTAATAGTAAACAGTTATGATAATCTAACAAAGCAAATTCTGGCCTGAAGAAATAAAATGAAGTACAACCCCTTTACACTACATGTGTACTTTGACAAAAGCAGCATAACACAAGAAAAAAACAAATCGTTTACTCGTACAATGTGTCCAACACGTACATATAACAAAAAAAGGCATTCTATCATTTTTGTCACATGGTAACTTTGAAAACTGTCAAATTTACCAAAGATAATTCCCCAATACGTACTATTTTTTAATTAAAGCGGCATAGTCAGTAAAGAAATAAACAAATTATTTATGAATTATAAACATTTTCGTGTTTTCTGTGGTCTTATAACTGTCACTCTTACACGTGAATAAATCGTGTTTTAAAATTATATTTACTGATCAGTAATTCTTAAATGCAAATTAGCTGCTTTGCTTGCGGAAATTATCGTAAAATTTTTAACTCGGTCAATTTTATAATCGGTACTAGAATGGTCGCAAGACATATGCAAAGATAAAAAATATTTAGTTTTCATTTTCATTTAGTTTGAATCTATTTGTGTACATGAGAAGCAATTTATGGAACACTGTAGGAAGAAAGGGATTCAAGGGATTTGAACTCGGATCACCCGGGCGACTATTAGCTGATACAACCTCTGCTATGTAGGAATATAACACGATCAACGACATAAATCTAAGTTTAAAAGTGGGGTTATTCTTTTTTATTTTGACAGAACATGAGATATTTAGCAGCATAAAGCAATCATTAAAAATATCAATAAAATAATAGTAATACTGACCGGTCAACTTTAGATATATTTTTGGATGATTGTTATAAATGATTGCTTTATACTGCTAAATATTTCATGTTCTGTCAAAATCAAAAAAATCATTTAGATAAAAATTGCAAAATGTTGTATTATCATAAATCCATTTATAATGATAAATAGGTTCAAGTTATCTTTGACAAAATAAACAAACATCTGATTCAACAATATTCATTACTTAAGGAATAAACATCTTTCAAGAATTCAGAGATTAAATCTCAGTTGGAACCATTGTACATTTGTTTCTTTAGTGACTTTGAATATAAGAGCATACTATTTACCATCAGATTACTTTGTGTATTTAAATCAGTATATCATTGAAATATATTTGACAAGTTTTCTTGAACCCTGGCACACAATCTAAGTGCTTATTATTATTAATTTTAAGCGCCAACATTTAAATATCTTACATTACATGCATTCTGGTGTTTTCGTTTACAGAGTAAATTCAATGAGTCTAATATTTTGATGTCGTTTTTACCATTTAAAAGCTGCTATGGTTAACACTATTTGAAATCGAACTTTGGAATTGTTTCATTTTACTGTATGATATCTTCTTCCAACTATTTTGTATGCGACACCATTACAAATCGAGTTTCGACTTCCTTCCGTCTGCTTTTCAGAATTCTATATTTGCTTTAAGGCACCAATAAAGAACTCGAAGTAGATTTCGCAGGATCACGCTGTCCATGACTCTGACTTTTAACAGGTTCCAAGTTCTGAATGGACGTTTCAGGCTGTCTCTGATTGTCTGGTTTACTACTGGAAACTGTTGACGGATTTGGTGTGGATGGTGCTAAGGCTGATTCCTTCTTACCACCAACGCGAGGGTAGTATGAAACACTAGTTGTTGTCTCTGTGTCCGAAGCAGCCCTACCGTTTCCCTGGCCTGTTTGAAATATTCTAGGGCGATGTTTTCGATTAGATCTGCCATCACTTATATCTGGAGATACAGATTGATTCTTATTCATACAACATATTTATGTAGTCGTCTGTATGATATAAATTTAACATTGATATTCTAAAATTCTACTTGTGAAATGTCAATTCTAAAATGATGGACCTCATTCAGTCAATTTTGGTATATTAACCAAGGGTCAACTGATAACCTTTATCAATCAGTCACTTTTAATTGATTATCATATATAGCATATTTATTAATTAATTTCAAGTGATAAGCATTTGTGACGGTATATATGGAAATCAAATTAAAGTAGCTAAATGCATAATTCTGACATATTAAATGTTTTTCTTTTATCACAAAGAAGTCTAGCTACCAATTAAATGTCAAATGTACACAAATGCAGTAAAACTGATTTATAACAACCTTGGCAATCCCATGATTTCTTGCTTTATATATAACAGCTGCATACCCTAATTTTCACTGTTTATGGTGGCGTTGTCAAGTACCATGTCGTCATTATATGTCATACGATGATGGGACCTGCCAATTCTATCATATGTGCCATCAGTGTCATAAGAGGCTGAATACACATGACTTTTTCTATATATGTTGTAATGAGTTAATATATATCTACAGACACATATGGGAAGATTGTAAGCGCAAGCTTTGTATAAATAAGGCAAACATCAATAGCAAGCTATGTGTAAGTAGGGAACACAACAAGACATGCGCAAGTATGGAATTGTATTCCGGAAACGGTGATTTTTTTAATATTGAGTATATATTTCCATGGTAACAGGAAAAATTGAAAATGAAAACCCCCTCATAGCAAGAGTCACTACTATATCACTAGGTTGACATGTGTTCAAAGTTTCATTAAGTTGAATAGCTTTGGAGTTGTGCTCCAGAAATGACAAATGTCTATTATCTTTCAAATGTCAAATTTCATAGAATATGAAGGTTATAAATCATCTATTAAAAGACTTCCGAATACTAAAACGCTCCCAAATTTTACCTAGCTACTATTCTAAAAGATACTAAAGGCAGCATGTCAATAAAACAAATATAACACCACCAGCACAAAACAAATGGAAAAAAGAACTTCTGAACATACACACTGGAATTTGGACAAAATATTTTTCATTACCTTTCAAAATAAGTCAAGATACAAAATTACAATGGTTCCAGTACAAAATTAACCACAGAATTTTAGGAACGAATCATTTACTTAAAAAGTGTACATTTCTAACAATGAAAATTGTAGTTTTTGTGATAAATCTGTAGAAACCATTTAAAAACATCTTTACTATGATTGTGAAACTGTTTGGACAAACCTATAAATTTTCATAGGAAATAAATGTACTAATATAATAACTAATTGTTCGGTTTCAGATATAATTCTAGGGAATAATAATTATGATTTGATAATAAATAAAAAATTGATACTCGGAAAATACCACATATTCTATCAAAAACAAAAAAAGGTAGAACCATCTTATGCCAATTTTATAAACTTAAAATCAGTTCACAATATTGAAAAATATGTTGCCTTTAAACAACTAAATTATTTGCACTTTAACAAAATTTGGAAATATTACATAAGCATACTTTCTGAAACTCTCTAGTGTACCAACATTCTACTATTTTGACAAAAAAAAATTGTGTGGGCTATTGTTACAATGAATTGTCCGAGTATGTATATACATTTGCATATATATATATGGAGATAATTATTTGTGAATAACCAAGACATAAATGTACAGACCAGACTACGGCGAGTGCGCCTAGCTACAATGCAAACCATAGATACAATATCAAGGCCTCTGCCAAACCAATAAATTTGACCATGAATTATATTCTATGGAATTACATGCAACACATCTGGACAGGGTCGACAAAATAACATACATGAACTGATAGCTTTATATGAGTAGGATCCAGTTAAGGATTCATGACTTCTCACATGCTATATAATGGACAGATTTATAAACCCGTTGGATCATATAGATACAGTGAATTCATATAAATTTAATTTCATAAAGGGAGATAATTAAATTCACAACAACGGAATTTACGATTTTTGGGATCTTTTCAGATGCTCATTCACAATGCATGATATATATATGGAGATAATTATTTGTGAATAACCAAGACATAAATGTACAGACCAGACTACGGCTAGTGCTCCTAGCTACAATGCAAACCATAGATACAATATCAAGGCCTCTGCCAAACCAATAAATTTGACCATGACTTATATTCTATGGAATTACATGCAACACATCTGGACAGGGTAAACAACTTTACATACATGCATTGTGAATGAGCATCTGAAAAGATCCCAAAAATATATATATATATCTATACATAGCATAAGTATATACTTTGATACGAGTGTCTGCGATTCCCTTCCTTTTTTCATCCGTCGTCTATGTAAAAAAATGTTGATTTTTGTGCTTATTACAATAACATGTCATTTTTTCTACCTACACATTCTCAATTATTGCTTCATTGAACAATGAAACAAACAAATTTTAAATCATAATGAGATATGAAAATGTGTTTTATTTTTCCGGACAACCTTATTTGTTTGTTTCTCTTGTTTGTTATATATATCACATGTAGAGATAATGTATATAAAAAAGTCCCCTCTCTCCAGTTTGGAATTGAAAGTTGAAAAAAAACTTCTGAAATTCTGAGATGAAAACATCTGTACGGGTAATATATTTTAAAAAAATATTGCTTCCAAAGACAGATATACATGCAGAATGAAGAGAGAAGAAAAATAACTATTTAGTAATGAATTATTAAATAAGAAGAAAAAATGTTATAATTCATTATTACTTTAAAAATGATATTTAATTTGACATGTCTACAGAGTTTCGTGAATTTATCGTAAACGGTTTAGGAGTTGTGTGCAGGAAAAACTTGCAGACGCGAAGACGGTGACCAATTAAATACCTCGTACATTACATTTTGCAAGGCATAAAAAACTTAAGCTTGTAGCAAACATACTGATTCTTTTGTTTTTTCTAATCCTCTAAAACCAGAGTATCCAATTGTTGTTGAATCTGCAGCTTACTGTTGCAATATCAGTTTTCGTAATGATCTCAGATGCAAGTCCACCAGTAAGACCAGAGTGAAAACCGAGGTTGCAAACATGTCAAAATTTCAATCTTCCCTTTTTCTGAAATATTTGTTGCTACATACTTCACATAGTTTAAACCAATGTACTTCTTTTTTGACAATAGAAACATACTATCAAGTATATACATACAATAAAATGGCTTCCATTTAATGTCAACCAAACAAACAATTAAATGAAGACCGTCATTTATTGCTCGCATTCTTATCCCCTTAAAATACAAACAAGAGGGCCAGATTGGCCACTTATGGTAGACAATGAAATAGAAGGTATTTTTGATAAGGCAAGGTCATGCCTCAGAGATTTAAATTTGGTCTGTTGAGATATAATATATATAATATAATTACTGTATAAGTTTGGTGAACATCAAATGACAACTGATATTACAAAATTTCTTGAACTGTACAAATACTTATGAAGTTACCTTGAAATGTTTTGAAGTTGTGCTCCAAATACAATGGATTTGGTAATTTATACATGCCTTTGTGATTGATTGACATGTAGAGCTATATTGTTTGTAATATTAGGGAAAGCGAGTGTAAAATAAAATATTTGTTACACTAATTGTCCCATATGTTCACGATCACGAATACACAAAATATGATATGTTTCTACCCTTTCTACCATTTACAATAATGCCTTTTTTCCAAAAGAAGAATGAAAATAAGGGTTTACACACAGTAGTTCCTGGGATATTCTTATTTTATGTTTGCATCATGTGGTTAAGTAATTAATTTATCAAAATTTCCCTGTGTCCCTTGTCTTCTCAGACTTGCCGCCAAAATGATCAACTTTAAAAGGAAACAAGGAAATATCAACATATTACACATATAAAGTGTTAAAGACCCCATATTTACCAGAAAATGTTCACACAAGTATAGAACTCAATATAGCACCTACCATTCAGCTTCATCCCCATCTCCAAACACTTCATACATGGCAAATATGTACAGCAATTTCTCCGATATTTATCAATGCGGCAACTGCAATAGCCTTCACAAGAATTTTTCATATCTTTACAAACTGTATTTTCAAAGAAGTCTTTACAGCCCTCACATCTGTTGATACAAATGCATATACGTTTATTACTCATTAATACAACATATACGAGGCGTATATATTTACCAAAAGTAATATCATTTTTGCACTTAGGTCGTTTCATGCAAATCAGTGGTATCAATTGATAGATCGACACATCTTCTATTTCATAAAACATCAAATTAACTTTCAGTCATAATTAACGTCATACAAAAGAATCATAGTAACGCGAGTTTAGAAGTACAGAGGACTTCGTTATTTCAGATAATGTTTGAATGTCGTTTAAAAGTTCGACGTAAACGATAAACATTTGAATAGTATGCGCACTTTTGAAATAACATGTGCAAATTTGAATAGTAAAACAATTGGACGACGTCACGCCTTGAGTAGAAATTTGGAGCGGGGTAACATTTTGTGTTGGGTGTAATATGACCCCACAGGATACTTTGAAGTTTATTTCACACAGCTCTTTAACATAATTAAACGGGTTTCTAATGGTGAGACGAAAGTAACTGACCATCAGCGATCTGGACGACAGAAATATTGTGTGGTTTTCCTGTGCTTCAAGTCAGATCTTCGTGAAAAGATTTTTCAGTACCTCAAAGCCATGTGCCTGAGTGTACATTCTGTGGTAACGATCTATGAGTCAATATAGTACCGTGATAATTATGTACCAGAAGTGGGTGCAGTACCACAAAAAATTATCACAATATTAAACTCTTTTGGGGATCACCTTATGGATAAATTCCGCCATCACATCGTTACTGAATAAAAAGTTAATTACTATGAAAATTTAGATTCCCATACCATTCCTTTGTAATAAAAAAATAATGTCTCCTTACAGGATCACTATAAATCACAGCTAATTGATTGTCCAAACTTCAATCACCCACTCATAGGGATCTGCTTTTAGCAGACAGTGCTTTAGATTTTAGATTGGCGTTTTGTTTGACACATGGATGCGAAAATGAAAACTTTCCAGTTCACAATATATTCTCAATATTTTGACAATTTTCAGTTTTAACACTTTTGTGATCCTTCTTGACAAGATGCTTCAGAACTCAAACTGAATAATAATTTTGCACAAATGGATGAAATAATGAAATTTTCTGTTTCCCCATAGTATTGCTCTGTAAAGTCTCAAAGACCCCTCACACAGCCCCTTTTAGTACGAGCCTCTTGATTTGTACAAACTGCAAACCCCTACTCATGGGGATAATTTATAAATTTACAAATATGAACCAATTCGATTGGCCGGTTGTTGGGAAAAATATTGTTTTTATTATTTTCAATTTTAACCATTTTGTGACACAAACTAGCCCTTCATGAAAAGTCAATCTTCCTTGTTGAACCAAATCGTATCTGCGATGACTTAATGCTGCTTCAGAACTCAAACTGAATGATTATTTTGCACAAACGGATGAAAAAATTAGATTTTGTCTGTTTTCCAATAGTATTTTTTTGAAAACTTTTAAGTCTCCCTTACATGGCTCATATAAATACCAGACACTAGTCACCTTACTGGACCCCTTATTTGAATACCCCTGAAACTCTTATTTATAGGGCACATTTAAACCAATAATTAAAAGAAATTTCATCACTTTATAAAAAGATTTTTGAAATTTCGCTTGTTTACACCTGCTGGTGCCCTTATTTATATGTAAATGGGCACAGTCTCAACTGTCACGTCTAAACAATGCTCCAGACAGCAAGAGTATTGAACTTATTCATAAAATAGATAAGAAAAACAGAATTTTGTGTTTTTCTATAGTATTACAATGTAAAAATCAAAGTCCCCTTACATGGCCCCAATCAATCCTAGCCCCTTACTCGAACAAATTGAAACTCCCAGTTATGGGGATTATTTAAACCATATATGAACAAATTTGAGTAGACGGTTCTTGAAGAGAAGATTTTTAAATGTAATTTCCCTTTGTAAAACTGACAAGTCCCAGGGAGGAGCAAATTTTTACCCTAGGGTCATGTTTTGAACAAATTTGATAGAAACTCATTTACTACATGTAAAATATCAAAGCTCCAAGCCATGCACTTTTGGAGAAATTTTGAAGAAATAAATACTGATACGCCCCTGGAGCGGGACCCCAATTTAACCCCAGGATCATCATTCGACAAATACAGGTTGATCACAATAGCTCATCTTAAGCTTTGCTCAGATGAGCAAAGACGGTCACTCATTATTCAGAAATATGTGTCAAGCTGAGGACTTCATGGGATATAACATATATATGGAAATCTATCATATACAACAAGAAAAGACGCTCTTGGGCCAGAGGACGCTTAATGGGCCATAGTGACCATAGTACTTTGAAATTCCACAATAATAATCCGCTTTGGGGGTCGTCTTATCGGAGTATATCAGGAAAAACGCTTTAAATGTCTCAAATAAAATAATTATTGATATTTATTATTGTATGGTGTTTAGCGTGTTTTTCAACAATTGTTCAGTCATTTTGCGACGCTGTTTTAATACAGTATTCTATGCACTGTTAAGCTGGAGTATCATGCCGCAGAAACATGGTATGATACCCCATCCAGTCACATTATAGATTTTAATACTGACACCGGGCCGACAAGACCTAGAACTTTCCTCTTAATGCTGACCGTCATGCAAGGAAGCTTCTAGTACCATTTTTAAAGTCTTTGGTATGACTCAGCCGGGATCGAACCCACGACCTTCCGCATACGAGGCGGACGCTCTACCACTAGACCATGCTTCGGTTAAAATAGTTATTGAAATGGATAAAAATAAAAAGCATCTCATTATCATTTAAAACTTAAATATTCTGAATGGTTTGGTATGCCAACTCCATCGAAACGTGACAAAATAGATAATCAAATAAGAGTGAAAAACTTGATCCGAAATCCCTATTCTAGAAATAGACATCGCTTAATTCTGTTTGACAACCTTCGCATTGTCATTCTCTATCTACAAACATGCATAACGGATAAATTTAAAATCAAAATGTTATCACGTGACTTCTAAGATACATCACAATATAAGTCTTTTAGATATCCCTTTAGCAATACGGGTTCAGTGTGTATACACTGACCCAAACTAAAAACTTGACATCGAATTAAAAAGTTTTGCTGATAAATATATATTCAGAGTCAAAACAAGTTTTCATCATAGCTTTATGTTTTTGTGTAAGTTACTGGAACATATGAGACATTGTGTGTTTTTTACTAAACAAGTAAGTCAAGAAGGGTAAAAATGAAAAATCCAGAAAAATGAAAATGATAACGTTACATTCGAAAAAGACATAACGTGCTGACTGAGTACATTAACTGATTTTTTTAAACGTAAGTAACCGGTGTGGCCTCGTTTTTACGAAATCATTCCTGAATATGTCATCTCTATGAACTTACGTAACGTGTTTGGAATACGTTGCCATTCCAACAGAAGTTCATTTCGAATGTCGTTTATGGTATCAGTTTCATGATTAGACCTGATCCTCCAACCCAATTTATTCCATACGTACTCTATGGGGATCAGGCTCAGAAGATACAGAGGCATTGCCGCTGGTAACACGTGTATTGCCAATAACGCCGTGCCCTTAACAGTCTGGAAGCTCTTTTGCGCGCTGTCGGAAGCTGACCATTATATGACTGACGAGCACGAATACGAACACAGTTTTGTCTCAATAGTTTATGATCTCCTGTGCATGAACACTGTTACGCCAAAGAGTACTGGTTGCAGGTAAAAAACGATTACGTGGGACAGTCAACGTAATAGCGCGATAATACGTAACGTTGTTGCACGTGCGCGACCGGGTCTGATACGATCTCTTGCATATCCAGTAGTATTGTACCAGTTTGCAAGAATATATGAATAGCTATTTGGAACAGTATTTACCAATGACCCGGTCCGGAGCATATCAATAGCCTGATTTCTCTGTTTTAGAAAGACGTGGCATCGCTAAATAAAAGTGTTTGGTTTTTTTTAAAAATAATTTTTTATCTTTGCTAAGCAAGATATGTCAATGAATAATTCAGATAATTTGAAAAAGAAATGCATAATGATTATCCGCAATTAAATCCTGAAACACATTTCCAAACATGAATTTTAACAACATATAAAGTGTAACGTTTCATTTTTGGTCAGTATATATAGGCATGATATATTGAGGGAAATATTTTTAGCCAATTCTAAAAACATTAAAAATCCTGATAAAATCACTTTAACCCCTTTTTGATAAATACCCTATCGTTTATGTTTTGGTCAAAGTGTTACTAAAATACATGCTGATCTGTTTTATTAACGAAAAAAAAGCAAGCAAAATCTCAAAAACTGGGGATTTTTTATTCCGACTACGAATTCATTGTGCATTTTCCGCATTGGTAATACAATGTGCCCACATCACAGATATATGTTTCTATAAAAATTGTTTATTGTATATGGTTCAAGTTCAATCACAATTGCTAGACGCTATTTTTTTTTATTTTTTTTTTACTATTTTTAGTGATGGCGATCATTTTGAATTTCAGATCGAAAATAAAATTCTGTTTAGTCTACTAAGAGTTTAATTGGCCTAGTGGTTAACGCTTGCGACAGACGGTGGTCGACAGACGATCGATAACGAGTCATCGCACCGGATACTTTTAATGTCAGCATGAATCACTGCTAGATCTAGACATTCTTCCAATAAAGATTTTGATTAAGTTTGGTAAAAATGGATTTATATCACTCAAGGATACCTCTTTATTAAGACCGATGGACAGACAAAAATGCAATCAGTATATGCCACTGAATAAGCATAAATACAGTATTCATAATACCTATATTCTTTGTGTGTTTCGTCCGATGATCGATCTCCACATATGACACAGATATGTTGAACACTGGACATTGTGTTGACCAAATGCGGGTCTACCGAGGAGCGCACAGAGTCCGATCCAAGTGACATCGAAGGCACAGATGTGAATGATGATGGTGATAGTGGATGAAGTATTGATGAGTGTCCGGGAATAGACTGTTTTGATGATGGCATCCCTGGGTGCATTCCATAACTGATGTTAGAGTCCTGGGATGTGGCAGATAAGAAAGGTATGTCAGATTCAATATCTGGCGAGCCCACTGGCGAGCCTACTGACGGTGACATCGACCACACACTAGATACAGGACTAATATTACCCATTCTTTCAATCCCCATCAAAATGGACTTAACGAGACTGTTGTCACTGTCCAATGATACTGAAAGTACAGTAAACAAAATTGTCAACTTTTTATGTACATGTTAATTGCTTCATTTACTTTCCAATGCTTTTATCAGTTTGTTATCATGATAAATCTTACACAGTAATTTCCAATCAATTTAAAATGTACAAAAATAAATGGATACTATTTTATATTTTAATTCTGAATATCGCTACTCAATTCTCTAACTAGTACAGGTTATGGTAACAAGTGGGCTGATAAAGTTATCAAGTTATAAATCTTAAATCAACAAACATATGTCTTTGGTGAACATGTCTTTCCATGGTTTTAATAAGTCTACCAAATTGTCTAGCAAAGACAAAGTCTTATAACCTTGAAATCCCTATTCATAGGGAACATTAATTCTAAATATAAACACATTTCACTTGAGAAAAATATTTTTAAATAAAACTTTTCTTATGTTAATGGCTTGAAAAAATCGGATATAAACTGATTAGGTGATACTTCATGCAAAATATCAAAGCTTTAGGCCATATACACTTTCGGAAAAGAAGGTTTTTGAAATTTTGTGAAAAAACCCTGATAAGTCCCCATGTTCATGATTTGAATAAACTTGAGAGATATCCATGTAACAATGCTTCAAATTTGGTAAACATCTGTCAAGGGGTTTGAGAGAAGGAGTCGTTTGAAACGTAAACGACGGACACAGGGCAGTCATAATTGCTCACTTGATCTTTGCTCAGGTGAGTTAAAAAGGTGTTTATGTCTAAAGGTCAAAGTCAAACTTGACATAGGTGAGTCCACTCAGGAAAACTTCAGTGGCATAACACACACTATTATAGACAAAACTGCCAAAATAAGAAGGTATAGAAGTAATTAAGAAAGTAAACAAGCATACAAAATGGGTCTCATGGTTATAATAAAGAAGAAGGAAGAGAGTTTTCTTGATTCATGAGAGCTAAATAACATCAAATTAAAATCAAATCAACTTAAAGCTACTCTATCAAAGTAGATCTGGTGGCATCGAATAGAAGGTCACCTGAAATTGATCTTTCCGCCAGCCAGTCAAAGCAGTAATTTCAAGGTTTTGAAAGCAAAAGTAAATGTCTATTTTAATCGGAAAAAAATGTACATTTAGCTGGGATCCCAATATCATTTTCGGTGATCACGCGTTTATAATTGTTACAACGAAAACATCATGGCTGCGCCCATGTTAACTAAATGATTTTCAGAAATTAAAGAAATCAGGGACGATACTAGGACTTTTTTTTAAATGTTGCACCAACATAAGAAGATCACTATGGCAGTGTCAACGCCCAGGCAACAACACTTTTTTAGAATATATCAGTCGATGTCGTGTTGTAAATATCACCGAACGATTGGATGTATTGTTATGGATATCAATAATATGAAAGGTCAATCTGAGGTGACCTAATGCAATGATGTCAGAGCGACTGTACATTACGTATGGAAGCTTAAATTTGATTGAACTTTAATGAGATTGGTTAAATAAGGCCAGAGAGAGAGAGAGAGAGAGAGAGAGAGAGAGAGAGAGAAAGAGAGCACATTCAACTACCAACTGTTGAAGAAATAACTAATCCCATGTCAAATGCCAAGTATTTTTCAAATCTGAATGCTAATCAAGGCTTAGTTGTATCGGATGAATTTTTTATTCAACAATTAAAATGATATTGTTGTTTATGAAGCCAGTTTTATAACTGTACAAGCAGTTAAATTTATTAGCTATCAAAATCACTGATTAAAGTACGTACTACTTTGATTGATTCAATATTAAGCGTCACTTTAACACATCGAGGGCTAACAGACGGTCAGTAAACAACTCTTTCCTGGGATCCTGGAATGTAGATTACTGGACAGTAAGTTAAGGTATTCGTACAAATTGGTCAGTACTCCTTTAAAATCGAGGAGTTAAGTACTCCATCGGTCCCTAGAGTTACTGTGTCAAGAGACCAGATAGACAGAAGGTGCCGGTTTTGCCAGGTGTGGATTTTTTTAAGACTGAATGCAAAAGATCAATATGAAAATCATTCATATTATATGCTTAAACATAGAAAGTCTATAAATGACTATGAATATAATAATCAATATTAGACTTTACCTGTAATCTAACAGCACTTCCAAAACTACAAGTTAAAACAATAATAGATAAAAACTGTTTATTTATTTTATGATTAAGCAAAACCGTATTAATTATTTAGATCAAACAATCAACCAGGACAAATGTGTGGTCTGAAGCTGAAGAATACATATTCCTCCTCCCAAATAACATACTACCAGTTTTGAATAGTTAATTGATTCACTGTCTTTGAGTGTCAGCATTAATAATCTGTCAAATATCACACTAATGCCTTTTTAAAATGGCAAAGAGTGTGTGTAATTAAACGTTTATAGCTGAAATGTAACATCAAGAGTACTGCTAAAACTGGTAATAGAAACAATGAAGAAATAAGAGGAATATTACTTAGAAAAATAAATTATGATATAAAAAAGAAATTACATGTTTTTTAAAACTTATTTTTCCGCTAGTGTTATCTATTGCAAATTGTTCAAAAATACACAATAATTCTAAATATCATTATGCTGCTCATAACTAAATCATTGTTTGCACATAATTATGTACATTAGAATATTTTTGTAAGAATTATTGAATTTTGCGTGCTAACAAAACATTAAAAACTTTTTGCATAAATCTCCCTTACAATAACAACTTAATTTACAGGTTGAGGTCCTGAAAATATCCACATGTAATGGCTATCGTTACATAGTTTAAATGTCAAAATGCACAGAAAGTAATAAAGTATGTTGCTTTACATAAAAATACGTTCTATATCTCATATAGATCAGACAGAATATAATTAGGTCGTCATTAAAAAAATATTTGTGTACTCACTCAAAAATGCAGCTACCCAAACTTTTTTATTGACTTTAAAAGCGTTAATTTTTTTCAGGTTTTTTGTTAATTTTTGTAAAATAACTATGCAAAATCAAAATCTGCCAAATAAAAAAGAATAGTTACCTATCTACACATATAAAATTACCGGTTCGGAGCACAGCAAACACATATTTTAAAAAGATGGCCTTAATAAAACAGGTAGGTTCAATGACCGTATGTGAACGTAATTGCTATTTTAAATTTAATTTAATTACATGAATGAGTAAAAAATGCCACAATGTTAAAACTGCCAAATAAACAACAAAAACTAAAATACAACATAATGCGTTCTAGCTTCCCTTATTTCATAAACTTACATTCAAACGGTTATTAAAAGCGTAAAATTGTTATTTTAAAGTAATTTCATGTTGTTACTGGTTGGCACGAGGCCTATATAATTTTATGATTATGTAACAAAGCAGTGACTTAATAATATGTGTCTGATCAAAGTGAAGATTGCATTTCGTGATACTTCTATCAGGAATTCCGCTAACTACATATATTTTTTTTCTCCATTTCTCCATCTAATGTGTATGTCTACAAAATTAATATTCTCCATTAATTTAACGTTTCTGAAAAAAAATGTTTTCAAAAATCGTTGACCTTTTAATTCAGCAACGACACAGTAAATGGTTTTGTTTTGATCTTTGTAAATAAAATCAATATATAAAAATAAAATAAGAACAAAAAGATAACATACAGATGTAAAACATATTACGCGTAAAAGGTTCACTTACTTGTATCGTGTTTCCTCACAGGAATGCTAGTTTGATATCCCAGGAACTAGTGGGTGTCAGGAGTCTGGAGATCTATTTGAATAAAAAATCATTTAACAATGTGCTTTTACTTAAAATAACAAAACGATCCGACACAAGGCCGCAGTTACATTGACCTATAAATCTGTTAAACTAAATAAAGGCGAAGTCAATTTGCACTCAGGCATTTGGTATATTTACTGGGATGTGAATATTAAACAAATTGAAATTTACGCACCTGATTACATTTATATGTAATTTTTAAAAAAATGTCTTGCATTGCGTACAATCCAGAAATCTGTTTACTTAAGTATGATTATTTTAATTATGAGGTATGAAAAATAAATGTCACATCAGTAATCGTTCGAAGTTTATAAAGTATCAACAAAAAGACAAGGAGGGTGATCTCACTGAATTGATGTGCGCGCGTGCGTGTGTGTATAAGGAGAGAGGGTTGTTATTTACGCCTATAGTTTGTGACTTTTAATTTTTTTATTAAGAAAAATACTATAAGATATATTTAAGAAAAACGTCCATTTAGTTTTAAACCTTGTACCTCATGCAATGGGTGGGACTGGTGACGACACGAGTCAACTCTGAACGTTTTGATATTTAAAACACACAATATGGGTTACTTTTACTTCAAATATTTGTTTTTTTATAACTTTTAAATATTTCCATAGGGGAAGGGTGTATATGCTGGCCAGCATATTAAATGATATAGTAAATAATCAACAACACATCAGTATGCCTTAAAATGTAATTAATTTTGATTTTATAAACATTTATTAAGTTTGAATAGTTTTGCATGCGATTTTCCTCCTTGCGATAATGTTTTTAGCATATGGTTGAAGACCGGTGTTGCAGTTAGGATAAACAGTTCAGCAATTGTATTTGCATTCAGTATTCATTAAACGTAATTATACTTGTAGTTGAAGAAAATGCATTGAATGTCCGCATATATGCACCATGGTGATTTTATAGATATATATATATATATACTATGTAATTTGGTGAATATCAAATGAGAACTGCAGGTGTTAAGAGTACACACAAGGCCAAAATGTGTAATTTTTGAGATTTTAACTCCAACATTAATTATCACTTTTTTCAAGTTCAAAAAACTTTTCCAAGATAATATGGTTATGCAACTACTATGCAAGAGTGCACAGTTCAAATAACGCATTTGTTTAAGATTCAAGGGTCATAACTCCGGTTTAATTATCCAATTAAACCAGTTATAAATGTTATAACTGTGTAAGATTTTGAGGATCCAATGAAAAAGGCGAGTGCTAGAGTTCACACAAGGTCAAACAGTGCATCTTTATGTTTCAATGACCAATTGTTCGACTTGGCCAATATACATTCTATAGATAAAAATATTGTTATAAAACTGCCAGCGTTTATCAATATAGTTATATTTGACACATGTTAAAACAAAGTTATGATATAAATTTCGGGTCTATTTTGAGATGAAGTTTGCTTACTCAAATTTGTCTTTTTTATGATTTAATCACGACCCTGTATATAACCTGACGCGCTGCTGACTAACCTATCATAAATCATGGGAAAAATCCGTTCGTAAATAAATACCAGTCATGACGCTATGTGAACATATTACCTGTCACTATAAATTGTAGTTGGTGATTTCTACCCTTCCCTATGTAATCACGTTTTATTTTAATATTAACCTAACCTATCCTGGAAGGTTAACCAGTACTTGAGAAAACAACCCAGACCCACCCCTGACACTTGAATCAATGACATATGCCGTATATCAACAATCAAGTAAACAGTTGTCGCTCGGGGATTTAACTCGAATCCCCTCGGGATTCTTATATCTGTCATTTAGATTTGACAATGGTAATAATTTTCTCTTTATTTCTGAAAATTAAACATCTAGAAAATTAGAATTTAACGTAAAAAAATAAAACTATGATAAAGGCATTATTTTAAAAAGACTGCTTTAGTAAAGTGTATAAGGGCCTTTTATTTCGCTTTAAAATTATAAGTTTATTGTAATATAACACACTATAAGTCAATGTAATATAAAACACTATAAGTCAATTTAATATACAACACACATTCTATTTTCATGTATATCATCTGTTTTATCGGTTCGTTTGTTTGTTCGCTCGTTTGTTTGTTCGTTCGTCTGTTATAATCATCACCGTCATCATAACCATCATCATCATTATCATCATAACCACCACCATCTGCATCATCACCATAATCATCATCATCATCACCATCATCATCATCATCATCATCATGTATTATCATATCTGTAACCAAGGAACTATCTCTAATATTTTGCTGTGTCATCACCATACCACCACCATCACCACATTACATCACCATCACTGGCATTAATATGGTTATTATTATTTGACCAATCACAGTTAGTGTTTATCTGACGCCTTGCTGTCTGCTTACCTAATGCTGGTACGCACATCATCCTGAACATGTTTTGAAGGAATAGATCAGTGCAGGATAAACTGGCAGGTAAGTTGTTTTGTTTCAATAACTGTTATTCTAATAATTTTGTTATTGTGTTTACCCTGCATATAATGTTATGTAAGCCGTATATTTAAAAAAATGTGTTATCGTTTTTTTTTGTTGAATTTGGTATAGAGACCGACATGTTTGATTATAATTAGTTTTGTTATCGCCGATTCTTCATAAACGTATGAGCCGGGGGATAAGATGGGGCCAGGCCCTCAATGTTCAGGTTGAGGTGGGGGCAGCATTAGCCTAATATGAAAGCCGTGGATTGACAGCTTTTTTTATTATTTGATTTTTTTATCTGCTGTCCTTTACGCCTTACTTACGTATTGGAAAAAAAATCCACTGACACCGCTTCGCTGTGTATGTCATTTAACGCTGTTATAAGGCTTGACAACATAACCAAACTGTTGAAATAAATCAAATTAATTTATCAAACGGTACTAATGAAATACATCATTTTGTTGAGTTACAATGAAATTACTAACAATTTACTGGGTGAACCATTAAAATCATAATCGCGAACGAAACTTTGACGTCACGCACACCTGTTACAGAAATGAATAATTGTCCACCGTGAAATAAATAATTGTCCACCGTAAACAACATAAAACGGAGAAGATTTGATGTACACACGGTTGAAGCAAAATGCACACAAAAATTTCTATTTTTTTTGAAAGTTGGTGCATAGTAATCATTCTTTGTTGTTACGATTTAAATATTATGAAATGCTTAAGAATAAAGAAAATAAAATAAGTTACCATGTATTTTTGTAAGGAATTTGCAATCTATATAGCCTAAGCAATGACTCAATAATACTAAATGGATTGGACACTGATATAAGTCCTTGGAAATTTAAAACAAAAGCAAATGGCCGAGCACGAAGACTACACACAAACGTGCAACCTAGTTGTAAGCTTCTTGAAAACATAATTTTAATGATGGATCGAAATTGTCTTTGAAACGACATGTTAATGTTGTTTATTCTTTTACTGTCGTGTTTGTTGTTATGCGAGTTATCAATCTGACCATTATGGGGACTTCCGTACAATACAGTGTTGGGTCTGTTGTGTCCTTGAGCAAGACACTTTGTCCGCATAAGCTTAGTACTTGATCTACGCAAGAATTCTTCGAGCATGATCTGTTGTAATCAATTGCTTTCAATCAAGGTAAAATAAATAAGTCTATATTTGCCATTTTAAGGCGACTTCTGTCAGCAAAAAGACTTAAATATTGTCTATTTACATGTACATGTATTCATTTTTCATAAAAAATAACAATTTAAAGATAAAAATGAAGATTAAAATCGTGTAAACAGCTATCTTTGGGAACTTATGGTAGGTAAAATGTAAAATATACATTTTATAGTGACCCCCTACGTTTTACCGAAGAGGGTTGTGAAGTATGAATTAATTCCAAAGTTTACAACAAACTTGTCGATATTATGTACCTAATTAAAACCTTTTTTATCTCAAAAAATCGCCCTTGCTATTACAAATAACTTGTTTAATCAGAGAATAATTCAATATTCTGCCGAAAAAGTGACTACGGCATCAAACTTGATTACTTTACAACACGACTCGACCAGAATGATAAATAATAGCACATTGTTTATCCAAACCCGACCCTCTTTAAAAATCGGTTTGGTAGGTAAGCATTTTTTTAAAATCCCAACAACGTCCAATCGATTTGCTCAACATAGAGCAACTGTTGACTAAAATGTATATAATTAGCACGGTTTGGGCAGTAGTGCAATTCAGTGTATATATCACTTATTAAATTCTTAGAAGAGTAATATATATATCCTATATCAGGGACCCATATACAGAGATAAGTGATAGCATTTGCTTTTCCAAGTATCGAGTGGCACATTTTGGCGCTCGACTCCCCACTGACCCTAACAAAATATGCTTGTCCTTTTGGTATCGAAAGTAGGGACTTTGAAAGGTAAACTTTTTCTTTTTTTAAATTAAAAAAAGAAGCATTTCAAGTTATGCTTACAGTTATTTGTGTGTGGCCATTTTCTCATTTTAGTCCATTTTTAAAGTAGGAAATAGAAAAAAAAAATTAAATATCTATATAAATGTTTTGCCAGCCATCGAAAACGTTCTTCTTCATATTTCTGCAAAAGAATCTCTGATGTGTTGTTAAAAGGCAATTATATTTTGTTTCAAACCCGTAATACTTTAAAAACAGAAGAAAAATAATTGGAAATAGACAAAAACCTAATCATCTTTGGTACCAAAATTGTTAAATCCAGACAAAGGTTCAAAAGTTTTTAAAGGATTACTATAAAGGTGTCATCCGAAATTTCAGCCATGTATGTTGCACTGATATTAGCCTATCAGTCTCTGCCTATAAATTGCATTTTTCTATTGTTTTTCCTTATAAAATTTAAAGTAAGTAAAAATAATCCCCCCTCAAATTTATGTAAACTGTTCGATTTAAACTAAACAAAAAATACCTGTACCGTGCATTTTTCGATTTCGTAATATAAAGGTATCTGTTGTTATACAACATAGTGGTGATTCATTTGGAACACTCGATGTCAGATGATAATGGCGGATAATACATATTCACTTGAAATGGGACCCCTCTCGTGTTTGAGATCGGTTTATCGGTATACTTAGCATGCACTGCATAAAATTTTATCACGGATCGATGTATTTAATGTTAAATTTTCAATTCTCATTCATTATATGCCAATTGTTTGAATTTGAAAGTCGTGAAACCTTCCCAACATATTCCGTTGGGAACTTCCAGTTAGTAAAATCGGCTTCCGCCGTTGCACGTTTCTGGAGATGCAAAATTAAAAACTGTCAAAAGGCTCCTTAGAGACGTGCAATATGTCGCACTAGGGGCAGCATACACTTTGCCCCCTCCAAATATTTGATGAAAATGTCTAAAAAATACCATTATATACATAAGATATCATTATTTTCCCGAGTTAAAACCCAGTACCACGTTGTTGGAGTAAACAACAACTACCCCCTCTCTTACAAAATTGCAGTATTTGATTTTGAAGACATAAAGATATTCCAGGGAAGCGTTCCTTAAAAACTCACTAGATTGCAGCATTTGTTGTTTTAGATATTAAAATTTTCCAGGTTAACACCCCGTACCGCCATTAAAAGCTCATTTTAATACATCTTATAATTTTCTTTATAAAATATATAAATATCCACACAACAATTGGAGTAAATAAAAACCGTTCCCCCCCCCACCCCCACCCCTGTGTCGAGTAAGAAAGTTGAGTGCCGAGTAAGAATGTTGGGTGTCGAGTAAAAAATCGAGTGTCGAGTAAGAAGGTTGAGTTTCGAGTCAGAAAATCGAGTGTTGAGTAAGACTGTTGACTGTCGAGTAAGAATGTTGAGTGTTGAGTAAGAAAATCAAATGTTGAGTAAGAAAGTTGAATGTCGAGTTAGAATGTTGAATGTCGAGTAAGAAAATCGAATGACGTGTAAGAATGTTGAGTGTCGAGTTAGAAATCGAGTGTCGAGTAAGAAAGTCGAGTATGGAGTAGAATGTCTAGTGTCACGTAAGAATGTAGAGTGTCGAATAAGAAAGTCGAGTGTCGAGTAAGAAAATCGAGAGTCAAGTAAGAAAATTGAGTGTCGAGAAAGAATATTGAGTGTCGAGTAAAAATGTCGAGTGTCGAGTAAGAATGTTGAGTACACAGCAGTTATATAACAACAAGATCTCGGATGAGTTCTTGAACCAGCTTGATTCAACCACAAATGCCACCGCCACAGGGCTTAAGAGGTGACCTAAAATCTCAGGTGACCTAAAATGCACGATAATCACAAAAAGTGTTACGACGATCACAGTAGATCTAATATTTGTTATAATTATTCAGTATTAGTTCTAATACAATTATGATTTATAAATTAACTATGTTGGTTTACATAATTATACATGAATATTATTAAGATTATAGTATCTATTTATACAATTACTTATTTTATGATAAATATTTAACTAATTGCATTTAATAATAATATTTATATATATAAAAAAGAGCGAAATTCATAAAATTACAGTCCTTTAAATTTCATTAGCTTGTGTCACTTTTTATACATCTACAAACACATTCCAGTTGAAATCTGATAATGGTATACCAGGTTATATACACCAATTACCAATCTTTTAAAATACATCATTTACAAAGGATATGGTTGCAGATGAAGTTTCACTGTCATTTGCATTTAACATATTTAATAGGCACGCAGTGCATGATGTTCTGAGTTTGATTATACTCCCTAAAACCAATTAAAATATAGAAACAATCATGGACCTACTCCAACCAACACCGCACTCTCTCAGTGCTTACAGTGCATGGCGTACGGGGTTTAAACCCCAGTAGAAGTTCATTTAATACATGTTATTGTTTAGTAAAAACGTGTAAAAGTCACAAAATATTCGGGTGTAAATAATAATAAAGTTCAACCAGTGTTGCTTGGGATGTGAGAGCGGTACGATACGGTGCATTGTCTTGGTGTAGCAGAAATTTGCGTTCTAATATCAGGCGTTTTCTCCGTACTGCTCTTATCAGGTCTCTTTTCAGAACCTGAAATTGCAAAACACCATTAAAAGCATTGTCTACAGAGCATAATTTTCATCTGAAATAGTAATGCCCCGTGACTGTCTTCCTGAAAGGAAGTGTCTGGCAAAGGAAAACACCTCTGATATAAAAAAAAAACAGGATGAAAATACTTTCTTTGCTGACTTTTGTATCAGCTAGGGCCTAAGTAGGTGTGGATATTTTGGTGTTTTCGCCGACCAATGGTCGTTTTTTTAAACGTATTCAATAACGTTGTGATTTTTACCGTTCAACGCAAGATGACGTTGCTTTGGCAATCATAACTAGAGAGCACATACTGATGTCAGCGAATAGTGTAGAATACTTATCCCAAAAAAGGGTTTTCTTTATTGATACCGATTTTATTTTGATCACCTAGAAAGAAGATATGAGGGTTGTCCGGTTTCTTTCTGAACACCCCTCGTACGTATAAAACAAGTTGGAAGAAAGTGCATAAAACAAACGAGGTTGTTCCCTTGGGATCAAATAAAAAACACTTGCAGATTAACAAGTACCATTTTTTCTACTTTTTTTTTTATTTGTACTTATATTCTTCACATTACCATATTTCTCCTGTAAGTATATTTAAATACACCTGTTTGCAAAAAAGTACATGTGTACGGGGACTTTGATTACAAATTAAGTTATTTTTTATTATGACAATACCAAAATTATAATGTTATAGCAATTATCACCTTTATCTAAACATAATTTTTTATGTTTATGACACTGAACATTTTTCTGATAGCTAATGTTTCTTTTTCACACTTCGACTAAACACTTAATTATTGATATAGTGTCACTAAAGGACCAAATCATTGAATAATTTCAGATACCATATACACAATTCCATTGAGTAAAATTGAGGTTAACAGCACACACATTGTTTAACAGTAGAAAGATTAGAAACAGAAATATTAAAACAGGACCAAGGATTCAAATTAACTAATAAAGGTATTCCAATCAAGTGACCGAATAAGTGAGAGGCATTTGTATTTCTAAGCTTACATCTAATTTGAGGGTGCCATGGCAATAGGTCTTGATCCAGAAGGCAAGCTCAAGTTTTACATAGGTACAGACACACAATATTGTTTTGTGCATTACCAACATATTTTGAAGATATGTATGCAGAAGGTCAGAATAAGATTAAAAAAGGTAAATTTCTTTGCATGTGGTGATACAGTTATGTACAGTGCTTTAGAGGGGAATAAGATCGTGACGGATTTTTAAGTAGTCCTGCGTTGCAAAGTGGCGGCTCATGACGATTTAACTATACCCATAGTATAGGTCATTTGTTTGAAACTTTGCACTTCTAGAATTTGAACTTTGTAATAAAGTTTGCATGTAGCTTCAATCTCATTAAAATCAGATCACCTTTAAGCTTTCAGACTCTACGCACAGTAGATTCGACGGCGTCGTATAGAAGGTCACATCAGATTGATTTTGGGTTAATCTGAGGTAATTTAAATGCAATGCAGTCAGATTTTATGGAAGCTTTGATTTTAATGAGATTTTCTGTAACATGTGAAATTAATTTTGTTTTCTTTAAGTAATAGCTGGTGTTCATTAGTAAAAAAAAAACAATTAAAAAACCTAAAGGGAGCGACCACATAGAACGATCGGGGTTTCTTAATTGTTAATGTTTTACTTAATGAAAACTAACTGAACTGGCTTAGTGTAAACGTCATTTGACTGACGGTTTATGTAATGCTTGGCGGAGCTACGATGAAAGCTGAGATGATTGATGTGTAAAAGCATATCCGTTGCTAAGGCCGTTTCTAAGCATAGCTCGCGCGGGTTTTGTAGTTTGTACATTTCTAGTTCAAAATTGAATCCAGGGCAGAGTACATGCAATGTCAATCATTAATGCGCAGTGATGACTGAATACTAATAGAACAAACTTCTAAATAATTAAATTATTTTGTAGACCGTTTTAACAAATAAAAGCGATACTATTTTGACAATTGAAGCGATTCCATTGGTTACCAAATGAGGTTAAATACTAAGTTCAATCATTTTCATTTAATTTTAAAGTTTTGCATCGATTTTGAAATAAAAGTACATGTATTTTAATTGAACAAATTCGCCTGACGTCTTTAATAGTAGAAACAGTATGGATACTAAGCTCAAGTACAAATCACATGTTCTTGGTGGGAAAGTCATCAACATGCTGATACGCTGCTTTACTGCTAGATTCATCTTTAGGAGGCTTATATCCCGGCATTTATCTAAGGTCTTCCTCTACTAGTAATCATGGCTATTTTACTTATTAAACAAGTTGTTAAACCTCATAAATGCTCCTTCCGCAGTAACCAGTTCAGGGATCACTCTTGTCCACGATTTGAGGAAATTTTCGCACGAAAATCATGAAAGTCGCATAAAAATCCCATAAATGGAGCAAAAAGACGCATCGTTAATTTCCAATGGTTCATTCGGCTAATATATATGCCTTTTTTATCGCAGTCGGATTGTTTCGGGTATCGACATTGAAATAAGCTTTAAAGTCTAGCGTCTGATGAAACATTCGGTCCAGGTTCATTAACCACAAATTCTGTTAAACGATTACTATTCACTTTCTTCACAAGAGAAAATGCCGACACGTGTGAAATTTCGTCCCAAAGCCACTTTGAGGGGTCTGTGACCTCCGTTTCTTCAGAATTAAATACATTCCAAGAAAACTTGTTAAAAGTATACGGCCCTTGGTTGCAATTTGATAAAGAGCATTGCGACCAGTGGGAGCATAATTCATGGAATTCGTTCTATGCGAGCATAGGTCTATTAAGAACTAATTCATACAAAAAACAACAACAACAGAAATGTTCATACTTGTACCATAACATAATTTGGTCAATAAAGTGGGAGCATAATTCATGGAATTCGTTCTATGCGAGCATAGGTCTATTAAGAACTAATTCATACAAAAAACAACAACAACAGAAATGTTCATACTTGTACCATAACATAATTTGGTCAATAAAGTATATGTATCTGATTCCCTGTCATATAGTATTTTGACCCCGATTGTAACCCATTTTACCGCTATAGACAAATGCCCCCACCCCACTGTAAAATGACCTACACACAGGTTATCATCCTTATTTTATATAATTATTTTTATTGGATACATCTCTGAGTAAATATCGGAAAAAGAAATAAAATGCATAAGAAGTGCATAGAGTCATTTTACTGTGGCCATTGTACATTGCATCCTCCTCCCATTCTTATCTCTGCATTTACTTGTACATTATAAGCTTGTTATGTGATCATATGGTTTCTAGTATATGTGTCTTTTTGTGAGTCTACAAGATATAAATCAATACCGTTGAATTTTAAATACCGGTATCATCAATTTTTGGGAGTCACTTTACTATGGTCATTTCCTCCTCTTCTTATCTCTGCATGTTTTGAGAAGTTATCACATTATAAATATGTTATGTGATCATTACCATGATCTAGTAATTGTAAATGTCCAATGTATTCATCAGTTCTGTAAATATCGTGAATCATTTGGAGAACGAGTTTCAAACTGTTGATCAAGAACAGAACTGTATGGTGTGTCGAAATAAAACAGTGAAATTACTATAGAGGATAATTACATCATATGAATTCATGTACACTGTAGCACCTGCATTTTTCATTTGATCATTACAAAACTTAGACAGTAGTTATAAATCTATTATATTTAAACTGACCAAATTTAAATGTCTGAGGTATGGCCACTGCCTTATCGAAAATTGTCATCGTTGGCATTGTATCCTCTTCCGAGTACAAACGATTTAAGGCCAATACAACCAAATACAACTTTTGTGAGAAAAAAAATCAATACCAAATACACGGCCGATTTTGTTTATGTCCTATTTCTAGGCCATTTTATTACATACAACCCTGACGTATGACTTACTTGTTCTATGTGTTCAACTAAATAGATTGGTCGATTCAGAATTTTCATAAAATTGCAAAGATATGACGTATTAAATATGATGTGCACATGACATCCGTTTATTAAATGATAAGCTTGAAAGTGAACCACACACCAGTTGAGTATTAATCACAAAAATCATTAATGTTTTAGTTGCAAACAATAGATAATTATATACTTTCCAAATCAAATATTTCATTTATTATAATTATTTAAAACGTATGATTTTGTAAATTTAAGGTTCATTAAATAATTGTTCTGTTTTTACTAGTGATTGTTTTGCTTCTTCTGATTCTAATACAATTTTCCATCGTTTTGGAATTTCTAATTCAACTGTACTTTATTATGATACCCAATAAATTTATCAATTAATTTATCTAACACACACTCTTTGTATTCTTTTAAAATTATATCTGTGTGGATGAATATTTTAGCTCACCTGAGCTAAGATCAAGGTGAACTTTTATGATCGCTCTGTGCTTGTCGTCCGTCCATGAACATTTCTTTGCGTGCACTCTATCACCCGCATTTTAAATTGGATATTCACCAAACTTACAGAGTAGTTTTGTAACCATAATACCTCGAACAAGTTTTTGAACTGGTCAAATTAAATTATTAATGTTAAGGTTATTGCCCTTGAAATATTAAAAACTCGTGTGCTTTTTAGCACCCGCATATTAAATTTTTGATTCTCACCAATCTTACATAGTAGTAATATAACCATAATATCTTGGGCAAGTTTTTAAACTGGCCAAATCGGATAGATATCGTCGGAGTCAAGGCCATTTAATCAACAAAAATTGCATTATATGAACTTATATACACTCTAGAACTTGCAGTTTTCACAAAACTCAGACAGTAGTTATAAACCTGGTATCTATAATATCTAAACTGACCAAATTTAAATGTCTGAGGTTTGCCATTGCCTTATCAAATATTGTCTTCTCTGCCACAGATGAACGATTAAGGGTCAATGTGTCTCTCTTGTTAACTTACGTATTTATAAGAAAAAGATACTTGTGATAATCGATATAAAGCACGTCTAAATGATAGAGGAATTAGGTGGGAGTAAATATAATATAGCCAGAGTAAAGTGACCCTCACCTACCAACCATTCATTACTAACTCTAAACGACAAAACCTGTTGTCTGTCATATAATCTTAATTTCATACAATATGGAATTACTTGAGTTAGAAATGACACCGCCTGGATAGATGGCAATGTGTAGAAGTGCAAAATGAAAAAGAAAAAAAGAAAGATCTCCCCTTTTGCACTATATTTTTGCTTATTTTGCTTATCAGTAGCATGCCTTCAAAATTATGGAAATGAACCAGACGTGACTTCGAACATGGATAGAGAAACAGTGAGGCAGTGCAGAGCAAAATAACTACAACTTTATCTTGAATAATGCCATAATCATCACCTTTTTTTTACGTTATTTTCACTGATATTTTATTGTCCCGAGTACATTTTCAAAAGTATGGAAGGTAATCTAACGATACTTCTTGTATACCGGATAAGGATATTTGCATTATTACCGTCTCTTGTCCATTTCTTCATGGGTATGGGTAACTAATAAATGTACACTGCAGTTAAACTGGTGTGTGACTGTCATTGTAATTTTTATCGCCCAAAGGTCGTTATGGCGAGGATGAAAGTGAAGATGATGAAAAGTCTAGAATCGAGGACCATTGTTTAATTAAACGTGTGCCAGTGGAGGGGGGACCAGATATTATAGAGACAAACTGGTATTTCGAGGACTGCACAAAAAATACGACATGCTTGAAAATCTAGGAAAGGTTTGCTTAGATGATTTTCCAACTTCGTGTATTATTGCATTATGCTTAGACAGATGTACCATTACGCTTTAACAATTATGCAATATTACTTTTTACCGGTGCATGTATACTTGGGGAGGCTTATAGTGTTTGAACTGTCTGTAAGTCCGTCCGTTCATCAGTCCGTCACACATTTTGATGGTTTCAACCTTTCTTATAGTTTTAATTTGATTCTAATCAAACTTGGTATACATCACCACAATCATCTAAGCAAGCGCAAAGTGTTAGGTTTTTCCGGCCAGATTATCATTTAAGGAGTTATGCCACTTTTTTACTTAACTATATTTTGTATACATATGTACCTGTGACCTTGTCTTTATTTTATTCTATTCAAATTTGGTATACATCATCACCATCATCTGAATAAGCGCATCCCGGCCAGATTATTATTTAAGGAATTATGCCCTTTTAACTTAATTGATTGTGGCAAACAATGTAAAGGTGACATACGTCATACACATATATATGCATAAAAGTCTAAAATGGTTCATATGTGAAGAGGCGAAGGTATTATTTTTTTTATTTTAATATTGTTGAGACGCCCTGTCCTTTCATGTTATATATTCATAATGTGTTGTCTTTCCATACAGGTTCTTTGGTCGAACAAGCTTGTTATGCGACAGAATAGAGTAAGCACAAACAGGACCTGTAATGGAAAACTAACTCAGAAATATCTAGTTGGTTACAACAGTAAGTTTTTAATATATCTGGACGGATTTGTCATAACAAAATCTATATATGCACATTATGAACATTATTTTAAAGTGTGTGGTTTAAGGTCATTGGTATCCAATACAATATTGATTTTAAACTTAGTATTAAGTTTGTATAGATATGCTGAGTTAAATATGTATATATTAATTTTAAAATTAAACCTTTCAAAATAAAATTTACATGCTCGTTAGTGTTAGAATGATTATAAAACCCAAAACATATTGCTGCAATTCTGCCATGATTACTGAATAATCTGAATGCAGTAGTGAAGTTGATGATGTTTATGTTACTTCAAATATTAGAGCTATTTTTATGCCCCCGAGGGTCGAATACATTGAGGGTATATAGTGGTTGAACTGCCTATGCCTCTGTCCATCCGCCTGTATACATAATTATGTACCTTTTGGCCTCATCTCTGTCCCCCTTTTTCTGACTTAAAATATGTCATATACATAATTTGATATGTACCTTGTGGCCTCAACTTATCCTACAGTTTTCATATGATTCGAATCAAACTTGCTATACATCGTCGTTGCCATCATCTGAACAAGCACATATCGTCATGATTTTCCGGCCAGATCATTATCTAAGGAGTTATGCCCCCATTTCCTGACACACAATATATATTTCTGTAAAATAAGAGGAGAGATTTACAAAAGCCCTAAGATTATTTTGAATTTGAGCAAAATAGATTAGTATGAAAGACGAACAACAATAGTGGCGTAATACAGTCTTGTTCATTTTTACAGAATTAGTATTTCAATTTAATGTAGTCTGATTTTTAATCTCAACTCCTATGTTTTTTCCAAATCTGAAGTCTGCTTGGTTCCAGTTAGTGTCTGACAAAGTTGTTTCAAATGAAGTAGTTACTGTGGTATATAAGTTGTGTAGGTAAATCTGGAATGTAGTTAAATATGACTAAAACTGATAATTGAGTAATTGTATAAACAAGTATTTCATAAATGTCAACGAATTCCTTATTCCAGATAACAAGGGAATGCATTCATGATTAGAAAGATGATTATAATTATATGGCATTAATTCATGTATTATAAAGTTTGACCTGCTATATTTATACTTTATATTTCAGAGGGAAATTATTCACACACTACGAACATACTCCATGGCCGTGACAGCAACACTAACACATACCCCAGTAGATCCCGCTATGACAATAGCCTCTACCCTTTTGCTAGCTTCTCAAGCCGTCACCCCAGTAAAATATTAAAAAGTCGCTTAATTGTAAAATACTCTCCATACCAGTATAACATTACTGGGAACAAACCAATGAACCATTCACATATACCGTGTAACAGTCATTCATGTGTCAATACCAATTACATGGAGTCTCATCTTGGCAGACAGCCAATTCTGGAGGCCCCGTCAAACACGGTGACATTACGTAGCCCTGATAGTACGTATCAACAGGAGTTTCCACCGTTTTCAGACGCGCTTCAAGATATGGATAGTGTAAGAAACCGTTATACAAGTACACGTTATCCGACTCCTTTACCCAATGGAATCCTAAACGGAGATGTCCCACGGGCGAGTGACCCTGTTCACTCATCACAAAATAGTATTGCGACATATGATGGAGGCGAAGATGGCGAGTGTGATAGACAGATAATAGACACAGACACCGAGGTTGACTTCGTGGATGAATTTGTGGAGGACGACGATGATTTTATTATGCCAGATGACATGCGGCAATTTTTAAATAAGCATAATGGAGATGGTCAATCTTACGATCCCTCGGCATTACCGGAGTCGGAAATATTTCATTTACAGCACGATGCTAGTATGAAAAGTCCATATGTACAAAATGCAGATGGACATTTTGCACAAAACTTGCATTATGGTTCAAATATGGGTAACTATAAGCTATCTGCAAATAACTCATTACAGGGAATGCCAGTACAGAACATTTATGACGGCTCCTGTCAGAATATGAATGGTACATGTAACCACTGTATGAATTTTAACAACGAATCAATGTAAAACATACAAATAAATTCCATAAGTCAAGGTCATATGAATACAAATATGCCAACTGACTGGCTACATTCATTGCAACAATTATCACGAGAGAATACAGTTGCTTGGACCCATGGACAAAACAATCAACAGTCTCAACAAATTCGTCCACCTGTTCACCCATTCCAGCGGATGATGTCTCAGAACATCACTGATAGCAATAATACCAAGGACACAACTATGAATGATAAAAACATGAACTGGAATATGATGAATGCAAATAAATTGCCCCTCCAGATTATGCCAAACATGCAAATTATGCCTCATTCTCAGACACCCATTATGCCAGTGCTCCAAAATGTGCAAATTATAAGAATCACCGACTCGATTTTCATGGATAATTTGAATTCTAGTTCTGCAGAAAATTTCAAGGACTATAACTACTCTTTATCACAGGAAAAACAGAATTTGATACAGAGCCCGCCATTAATGAGTTACCTTTCAAGCTCACAGGCTTCATGTTATAGCCATGCTTTAATGAACATACCCAATATGGTTGTTAATGACATGAATTCTAACATGACACTATTGGTAGAGGAAAATAAATACTTAAGCAGACGACACTGATAGTAATATACGTTGATTCGCTGAAAAGAAAGACACCACAGATTGAAATTCAATACGGTCAGTTCTGTGTTTCTAACATGATATTAACATGAACAGTCAAGAATATATCGAACACAGTAATGTGTAAAATGAGTTTAACAGGGAAGATTAAAGAATGATGGTGAATAAAAAATGTTTAATGTGTCATTAGAAATGTGCTATAGAAAATGTTTCATTGAAATGTGTCGTGGCAAATATGCAAGCTTGTGATCTCAAGAAAGATATTAACTTATGTTAAACAGAATTTCACATTCATTGAAAAATGACAAGAGGATTCATAAGAAACAAAGTAATTTAAGTAAATGATAAATAATCGAACTTAAGGCTGTTCTTTTATTTTTCAAAAAAATGGATATTTGATATTTTTAGTTACGATTCTTTAAAACACAATCTGTAAACAATATTCAAAAATATAAGTCCTTGATTGGAGCAATCGTTTTGATTGCTCCATTGATGTTTATTCACGTTAAATCACACATATACAGGTTACATTAAATATACATACTCAATTACAAATAAAAAAATAGATAAATTAGTAAAAGGTAATTTTGTAACTATCAACCATATTATATAAAATTAATTAAATATTACAACTTAATAAATATAAAGTATCATAGAATGCAATGGTAATACTACTGTTTTGGCAAAATCCAAAGTGAAATATTCTATAGAAAACTATGGATAGCAAATCTCAAAGAAGTATTCAATTAATGCAACATTGGAGATATATATAGTGTGTATTGCCAATAAAGCATGAAGGCTTATTTGCAATGATTCTTAATAAGAATACACATTACAAAATTGTAATTAAATGAGTACCATTAATTGGTACCATTCTATATTTTATACATATGAAGATGAAGTTTGGTCGTCGAAACGTATGTATGAACTTGTACTATTAGTATATATAATATTATGTAATAACATTAGGTTTGTTTTCAGTTGTTCTGTTATTTTGGTAGAGCTTTTCATGGTGGCGAGACACATTTCGTCTTCCCGCATTCCTGTCCATAGAGTCCCCACTAGAGTACAAAGTCTTGGATTCCTCAAAGCTCTGTAAGGGTCAATATTTTCTTTTCTCTGTGGTAAAGCTGGATCTCATTACTGCATTTCCTGCTCTTTGCAGTTTGGTTGATGTTCAAATCATATGAATAGTATAACAAAAATGTCCAGAAATATTTGGCTATTATCACATATTAGTATTTTATCTGTTAAAAAAAGAGTTCAATTTTTGCAGAGTAATTCTTGATATTGATTAAGAAAACGTTTATCTATCTATGAATACTTTCCATCTTGTCTTTGTTTAAAATAAGGAGACTGCACATACATTCAACAGAATATCAATAAACATAATACTAATAATGCAACTTTTTCAACAATGCGATCTACAATTTCTAAGAACTGTCTTCTGCTCAAACTAAAATACAAAACTGTACATGGGAATGTTATTTTTCACTGGACCTGTTGTATGGAACTGCATGCCAGAAGGCACTGAAACGTCTTCATTCATACACACTTTTCACAATGCTTGGATGAAAAGTTGAAATCTTTAGAATCATCATTGCCTTTTGTAAATTGTACCAGTAGTTTGTGTAAATATGTTATTTTCTCATTATTCACTACTCAAGAACTTCTAGTAAAATCTCTCTGCGTGTGCTTGTGTTTCCAGTAAATTTACGAGTGCATGCCTCATTTACGAGTGCATGCCTCGGATACATGCCTACATGTATCTGTTTCCTTTATAAATGCTGAAGTGGAAGCCTTATGGAAGCTTTTGTTTTAAATTGCATGCACAAACTTTTTAAATGTATGTTTGTAAACATTCATATATGTGAGGGCCGAAAGGGAGATGAGTGCCTTTATTTTACTGATTAAGTTATCTTTTTAAAAATTCTAATAAATAATTATTATTATTATTATAACATAGGGAAATTTGAATTTGAAATATTCTCCTGAACAACCGACCATTCAAATGTGTTCATTTCCCTACGAGTAGGGGTTTCATGTTTGTTAAAATAATGGGTTATGGGGACATTTTGATATATCATGACAGCTCATATAGTAAGATCATATTAATAAGTTAATAATATTAATGGGTGTATCTCTCTTTCCAAAACACAAAATGAGCATTCCAGTTGCTAATTGAGGGCACTGGATAGAACGTAGACTGGAAGAAAGGTTTTCGAGAGGCTGTTATATTTGGAAAGTAGTAAAGCACTTCGTTGAAGTAACAATGGACCTGGGTTGTTTTGAATATCAATAAATCTAGTAAACAAGAATTGACTTACTCTTGATATAACACAGACTTTACCAAAGCTGTGGTCCATTGGACCAATTAAGCGGACTATGGTTTTTACATAATTCCTATTAATCTATTTTTTATATAAGTTCAATCATCTTAATGTCCAGAGCATTCTTTGTTCATCACAGTTGAGATTGAATATTTTAAAGGGATTTATTACCAATAATAAGTCAGCAGGGGTTAAAAAAGATATAGAAGACAAGTATCAATACGAGGTATCTGATCAAAATGTTGTAATGTGATAATATGTCCAAGTGCCTATTTTATATAATGTATACAGGAAGTTGGAAGACAAATATCAATATGAGATATTACCTGACCAACATTGTGCCATGTGAAATGTTGTCCTGTTGCCAGTTGGAAAAAGACAGTATCAATATGAGATATTATCTGATCAAAATGATGCCATGTGGAGTGTTGCCCTTTTTATATATAAAGTATATAAGAAATAGGAAGACAAGTATCAATATAAGAAAATGTTGCCATGTAAAATGTTTTTCTAATGCTTATTTTGTAAAGTGTATCCATGAAGATAAGTATCAATACGAGATATTATCTGATTCAGTTGTTTCCATGTGATATGTTGCCCTAATGCTTTTTAATATAATGTATACATGAAGTAGGAAGACAAGTATCAATACGAGATAGTATCTGATCAAAATGTTGCCATGTGATAGGTTGTCCTAATGCCTATTTTATATAATGTATGCAGGAAGTACGAAGATAAGTTTCAATATGAGATATTAACTGATCAAAATATTTTCTTGTGATATGTTGTCCTAATACCTATTTTATATAATGTATACAATAAGTAGGAAGACACGTATCATTGTAAGATACATTATCAAAAGGTTTCCATGTGATACGTTGTCCTAATGCCCACTCGTGTATAGTGTACATACTATATGGCATCGTGTATAGTTTACATACTTTATGAAATTCGTATATAGTGTATATCGATATGCCACTCGTGTATACTGTACATACTATATGGCACTCGTGTATAATGTACATACTACATGGCAATCGTTTAAATTGTACATACTATATGGCACTTGTGTATAGTGTACACAATATATAGTATTCGATATAATGTACATACCATTTGGCACTCGAGTATAGTGTACATACTATAATGCAGTCGTGTAAAGTGTACATTCTATATGCCATCCGTGTATAGTGTACATACTATATGGCACTCATGTATATAGTACATACAATATGGCAGTCATGTATACTGTACATACTATCTGCAACACGTGTAGAGTGTACATACTATATGGCACCCGTGTATACTGTACGTACTTTCTGCCACTAGTGTATAGTGTACATACTATACGTCGCTCGTGTATAGTGTACATACTACATGGCAGTCGTGTATACTGTACATACTATCTGCAACTCGTATATATTGTACATACTATATGGCACCCGTATATACTGTACGTACTTTCTGCCACTCGTGTATAGTATACCCACTATATGGCACTCGTGTATAGTGTACATACTATCTGCCACTCGTGTATAGTGTACATACTATATGGCACCCTTGTAAAATGTACATACTATATGGCACCGGTGTATACTGTACGTACTTTCTGCCATTCGTGTATAGTTTACATACTGTATGGCACTCTTGTATAGTGTACACACTATATGGCATTCGTGTATAGTGTACACAATATATGGTACTCGTATAGAGTGTTCATACTATATGGCACTCATTATAGTGTACATACTATATGGCACTCGTGTAAAGTGTACATACTATCAGCCACTCGTTTATAGTGTACATACTATATGGCACCCGTGTATACTGTACGTTCTTTCTGCCACTAGTATATGGAGTACTTACAATATGGCACCATTGTATAGTATACATACAATATGGCACCCTTGTATAGTGTACATACTATCTGCCATTCGTGTATATTATACATACTATATGGCACCCGTGTATCCTGTACGTACTTTTTGCCACTCGTGTATAGTGGACATACTATATGGCATTCGTGTATAGTGAACATACTATATGGCACTCATGTATAGTGCACATACTATCTGCCCCTCGTTTACTGTGTACATACTATATGGCACTCTTGTATAATGTACATACTGAATGGGACTCGTGTATAGTGTACACACTATATGGTACTCGTGTATAGTGTACATATTATATGGTACTCGTGTATAGTTTACATACTATCTGCCACTCGTGTATAGTGTACATACTATATGGCACTCTTGCATAATGTGCATACTGAATGGCACTCGTTTATAGTGTACATACTATATGGCACTCGTTTATAGAGTAAATACAATATGGCACTCGTTTATAGTGTTCACACTATATGGCACTCGGGTATAGTGTACATACTATATGGTACTCGTGTATAGTGTACTTAATATATGGTTCTTGTATATAGTGTACATACTATATGGCACTCTTGTATAATGTACATACTGAATGGAACTCGTTTATATTGTACATACTATATGGCACTCGTTTACAGTGTACACACTATATGGCACTCGTGTATAGTGTACTTATTATATGATACTCGTGTAGAGTGTACATAATATATGGTACTCGTGTATAGTGTACATACTATCTACCACTCGTGTATAGTGTATATAATATTATAGTGTAGATACTATATGCCACTCGTGTATAGAGTAGATACTATCTGCCAATCTTGTATAGTGTATATACTATATGGCGGTCGTGTATAGTGAACATACTATCTGTCACCCGTGTAAAGTGTATATACTATATGGAACTCGTGTATAGTGTGCACAGTATATGCTACTCGTTTATATTGTACATACTATATGGCACTCGTGTGTAGTGTACTTACTATATGGCACTCGTGTATAGTGTACAAACTATATGGCATTCGTGTATACTGTACATACTATCTGCCACTCTTGTATAGTGTACATAATATATGGCACCCGTGTATAATGTACATACTATATGGTACTTGTGTATTTTGTTCATACTATATGACACTCATCTATAGTGTTCATACTTTATGGCAGTCGTCCATACTGTACATACTATATGGCACCCGTGTATCCTGTACGTCCTTTCTGCCACTCGTGTATAGTGTACATACTAAATGGCACTAGTGAATAGTGTACATACTATATGGCACTCGTGTATAGTGTACAAACTATCTGCCACTCGTTTATAGTGTACATACTATATGGCACTCATGTATAATGTACATACGTTCTGCCACTCGTGTATAGTGTACATACTATTTGGCACTCGTGTATAATGTACATACTGTATGGCACTCGTGTATAGTGTACATTCTATCTGCCACTCGTTTATAGTGTTCATACGATATCGCACTCTTGTAAAATGTACATACTGAATGGCACTCGTGTATAGTGTACATACTATATGGCACTCATGTACAATGTACATACGTTCTGCCACTCGTGTATAGTGTACATACTATTTGGCACTCGTGTATAATGTACATACTATATGGCACTCGTGTATAGTGTACATACTATCTGCCACTCGTTTATAGTGTTCATACGATATCGCACTCTTGTAAAATGTACATACTGAATGGCACTCGTGTATAGTGTACATACTATATGGTACTCGTGTATAGTGTACATACTATATGGCACTCATGTATTGTGTACATGCTATCTGCCATTCGTGTATAGTGTACATACTATATGGTACTCGTGTATAGTGTACATACTATATGGAACTCATGTATTGTGTACATGCTATCTGCCACTCGTGTATAGTGTACATACTATATGGAACTCATGTATTGTGTACATACTATCTGCCACTCGTGTATAGTGTACATACTATATGGCACCCTTGTATAATGTACATACTGAATGGCACTCGTTTATAGTGTACATTTTATATGGTACTCGTTTATAGTGTAACTACCATATGGCACTCGTTTATAGTGTACACACTATATGGCACTCGTCCATACTGTACATACTATAAATATGGTACTCGTGTATAGTGTAGATACTATATGGTACTCGTGTATACTGTACATATTTTTGCCCCTCGTGTATAGTGTACATACTATATGCCACTCGTTTAAAATGTAAATACTATATGGCACTCGTTTATAGTGTTCACACTATATGATACTCGTGTATAGTGTACATACTATATGACACTCGTGTATAGTGTACATACTATCTGCCACTCGTGTATAGTGTACATAATATATGGCACCCGTGTTTATTGTACATATTATACGGCACTCGTGTATAATGTACATACTATATGACACTCATGTTTAGTGTACATACTATATGGCAGTCGTGTATACTGTACATACTAGCTGCCACTCATGTATAGTGTACATACTATATGGCACCAATGTATACTGTACCAACTTTCTGCCACTCGTGTATTGTGTACATACTATATGGCACTCGTGTATATTGTTCATACTATATGGCAGTCGTGTACAGTGTAAATAATATCTGCTACTCGTTTATAGTGTATGTACTACATGGCATCCATATATAGTGTAGATATTATCTGCCACTCGTGTATAGTGGACATACTATATGTCACTCGTGTAAAGTGTATATACTATATGGTACTCGTGTATAGTGTACTGACTATCTGCCACTCGTGTATACTGAAATTACTATCTGCTACTCGTGTATAGTGTATATACTATATGGCACGCGTGTATACTGTACTTACTATCTGCCACTCATGTATACTGTACTTACTATTTGGTACTCGACTTAAGTGTACAAACTATATGGCATTCGTGTATCGTGCATAAAATATTTGCAACTCGTGTATAGTGTACATACTATATGGTACTCGTGTATAGTTTATATACTTTATGACACTCGTGTATAGTGTATATACTATAAGCCACTCGTGTATACTGTATATACTATATGGCACTCTTGTATGATGTACATACTGAATGGTGCTGGTGTACAATGAATATACTATATGGCACCCGTGTATACTGTACATATTTTTTGCCACTCGTGTATAGTGTACATACTATATACTACTCGTTTATAGTGTAATTACTATATGGCACTCGTTTAGATTGTACACTCTATACTATTTGGCACTAGTGTATAATGTACTTACTATATGTAACTCGTGTATAATGTACTTACTATCTGTCACTCGTGTATAGTGTACATTCTATCTGCCACTCGTTTATAGAGTATATACAATATGGCACCCGTGTATACTGTACATAATTTCTGCCGCTCGTGTATAGTGTAAATACTATATGGCAGTCGTGTAAAGTGCACATACAATCTGCCACCCGTAAATAGTGTACATACTATATGTCACTCATGTATAGTGCACATACTATATGGCAGTCGTGTATAGTGTACATACTATATGCCACACGTGTATAGTGTACAAACTATCTGCAATCCGTGTATAGTGTACATACTATATGGCACTCATGTATAGTGTACATACTATATGGCAGTCGTGTATAGTGTACATACTATATGCCACCCCTGTATACTGTACATACTATCTGCAATCCGTGTATAGTATACATACTATATGGCACTCGTGTATAGTGTACATACTATATGCCACTCGTGTATAGTGTACATACTATCTGGCACTTGTGCATAGTGTATATACTATACGGCACTCGTGTATAGTGTACATACTATATGCCACCCCTGTATACTGTACATACTATCTGCAATCCGTGTATAGTGTACATACTATATGGCACTCGTGTATAGTGTACATACTATATGCCACTCATGTATAGTGTACATACTATCTGGCACTTGTGCATAGTGTATATACTATACGGCACTCGTGTATAGTGTACATACTATATGCCACTCGTGTATAATGTAAATACAATATGGAACCCGTGTATAGTGAAAATACTATATGGCAGTCGTGTATAGAGTTCATACTATCTGCCACTCCTGTATAGTGTATATAATATATGGCACTCGTGTATAATGTACAAACTATCTGCCGCTCGTGTATAGTGTACATACTTTCTGCCACTCGTGTATGCTATATATATTTACTGACTACTAGCTAAAACCAACATGATTACGACTATAAAAACATAGTTACCGACTATAACCAACATGCTAACCGACTATAACTAACTTGACTACCGACTATAACCAACATGACTATAACAAACATGACCACCGACTAAAACAAACACGACTACCGACAATTACCAACACGACTATCGACAATAACCAACACGACTACCGACAATAACCAACATGGTAACCGAATATAGCTAACACGACTACTGACTATAACCAACACGACTTCCGATAATAACCAACATGACTACCGACTATAACCAACATGACTACCGACTATAACCAACACGACTACCGACTTTAATTAACACGACTACCGACTATAACCAACATGCTTACCGACTATAACTAACTTGACTACCGACTATAACCAACATGACTACTGAATTTAACCAACATGACTACCGACTGTAACTAACATGACTACTGATAAAAAAAACACGAGTACCACCTATAACCAACACGACTACCGACTATAACCAACACGACTACCGACTATAATCAATACGAATACCGACTATAACCAACACGACTACTGACAATAACCAACACGACTACCGACTATAACCAATACGACTACCGACTATAATCAATACGAATACCGACTATTACAAACACGACTACCGACTATAACCAACACGAATACCGACAATAACCAACACGACTACCGACTATAACCAACACGACTACCCACTATAATCAATACGAATACCGACTATAACAAACACGCCTACCGACTATAACCAACACGATTACCGACTTTAACCAATACGACTACCGACTATTATAACCAACACGACTACCGACTATAATCAATACGAATACCGACTATAACCAACACGACTACCGACTATAACCAACACGACTACCGACTATAACCTACACGACTACCGACTATAACCAAAACGACTACCGACTATAATCAATACGAATACCGACTAAAACCAACACGAATACCGACAATAACCAACACGACCACCGACTATAACCAACACGACCACCAACTATAACGAACACGACTACCGACTATAACCAACACGACTACCGACTATAATCAACACGACTACCGACAATAACCAACATGGTTATCGACCATAACCAACACGACTACCGACTTTATCCAACACGACTACCGGATTATTACCAACACGGTTCACGACTATAGCAAACAGGACTTCCGACTTTAACCAACACGACTACCGACTATAACCAACACGGTTCCCGACTATAACTAACACGACTACCGACTATAACCAACACGGCTCCCGACTATAACTAACAGGACTACCGACTATAACCAACACGACTTCCGACTATAAACAACAAGGTTCCCGACTATAACTAACAGGACTACCGACTAGAACCAACACGACTACTGACAATAACTAACTGGACTACCGACTATAACCAACACGACTACCGACTATAACCAACACGACTACCGACTATAACCAACATGACTACCGACAATAAACAACACGACTACCAACTATAACCAACACGACTACTGACTATAACCAACAAGACTATCGACTATAACCAACACGACTACCGACTATAATCAATACAAATACCGACTATAACCAACACGACTACCGACTATAACCAACACGACTTCCGACTATAACCAACACGACTACTAGCTATAACCAACACGACTACCGACTATAACCAACACGACTTCTAGCTATAACCAACACAGTAACCGGCTATAACTAACACGACTATCGACTATAACCAACACGACTACCGACTATAACAAACACGATTTACGAATATAACCAACACGACTACTAGCTATAACCAACACGACTACCAACTATAACCAACACGACTTCCGACTATAACCAACACGACTACTAGCTATAACCAACACAGTAACCGGCTATAACTAACACGACTATCGACTATAACCAACACGACTACCGACTGTAACCAACACGAATTCCGACTATAACCAACACGACTTCTAGCTTTAACCAACACGACTACCGACTATAACCAACACGACTTCCGACTATAACCAACACGACTACTAGCTATAACCAACACAGTAACCGACTATAACTAACACGACTATCGACTATTACAAACACGACTACCGACAATAACCAACACGACTTTCGACTATAACCAACAATACTACTAGCTATTACCAACACGACTACCGACTCTTATTTACATGGTAACCGACTATAACTAACACGACTACCGACTATAACCAACACGACTGCCGACAATAAACAACATGACTACCGACTATACCCAACACGACTACTGACTTTAACCAACACGACTACCGACTATACCCTACACGACTATCGATTATAACCAACACGACTACCGACTATAACCAAAACGGTTACCGACTTTAACCAACGCGACTACCGACAATTACCAACACGACTACCGACTATTACCAACACGACTACCGACAATAACCAACACGGCTACCGACTATAACCAACACGACTACCGACTATAAGTAATATGGTTACCGACTATAACTAACACGACTACCGACTATAGCCAACACGACTACATGCTATAACGAACATGGGAACCGACTATAACTAACAAGACTACCAACTATAACCAACACGACTACCGACTATAACTAACACGAATACCGACTATAACCAACATGGTAACCGACTATAACCAACACGACTAGCTTCTATAACCAACACGACTACCGACTATAACCAAGATTGTAACCGACTATAACCAACACGACTACCGACTATAATTTTATATACAGTATATCCCTATTCAATCGACCAAACGCCTTAACCATGTCGACAAAGCAGGTAAAAGTCGATCTATTTTTTCTAAAAACATTTTGCTCGTCGACAATTATGTCATTTAATTCTAAATATTGTACCAAAAGTTTATTTAATATTTAAGTATATAATTTGCATGCCGTCGGTATTAATCTAATACCTCTATAATTAAATGGCACACTCGGATTAAATTTCTATAAGTGGCCATATGCAGGCGGGGCCACAAAAGTGTAAAATAAGATAAAATTTCAAAAATCTTCTTCTACAACCAGCCTGTCAAATTAGTCCATATTTTATATAAATCATCTCTAAGAAGGGGTTTTGAAATTTGTACAAATCAAGGGGCTAGTATTTATAGGGTTCCTGGGGCCGCAAAAGGGTAACAATTTAAAATATTTTCTAAAGCGGGTCAGTCAAATTGGTTCATATTTGCTGTAAATTTTCCCTATGAGTAGGGCTTTGAAGTTGATAAAAATCATTGGGCTAGTATTTATATGTACCTTGTTAGGTGACTTTGAGTGTTACAGATAATACTATGGGAAAGTGGAATTTTTTTTTTCATCCATTTTTGCAAAATTATTATTCAGTTTGAGTTCTGAGACATCATCTAGTCATATCGATACATTTGGTTTAATAATCAGGATTTAATTGCAATAAGGTGTCAGGTGGGTCTTCAAAAGGATTAAAATTGAATATTTTCTTCTCAACAATCTGTCAGTCAAATTGGTTTATATTTCATATAAATTATCCCTATTGGTAGGGGTTAAAATTAAGTTTGTACAGGTAGAAGATCTGGAATGGGTAGGGGATTTGTATGGGGACTTTGAGTTTTACATAGAACTCCTATGGGAGAAATTTTCATTTTCTCCATTATCTGTGCAAACATAATTTTGAATTTGATATTTAAAGCATTGTGTCGAATAGGCAAATTAATTTTTGTTCAATAAAAAGGGTTGAAATCCACAAGGAGCCTGGAAAGACTCAAAAATGGTTGAATTGGACTCTGGCTATCATCTTTATAACTCTTTTATCGTGGATTTGGTGCTAACTGTTGACTGTATATGTAAGTAACCTAAAAAATATTTTGGTATTAAATTGAAGAATAATTATTTTTATCTTTATCTCCAAAATATTAAGCCAAACGACACTGCTTATAGCGCAAATTTAATTGCTTATAGCATCGGTGAAGTTTACCCTTAATATAAACCTTCAATAGAATTTAAATTTATTGAAAGTATTATCGGTACACACTAATTGTGTATGGTTACAATGGTTAAGTTATAATTAAAGATATCGTATGTAACCGTATATCCAGCATATTACAAGTAATTACATGTATCAATAGTTAACTATCAACAGATCAAGGTGTGCCGTACAACCCCAAACTTGGTTTAATATGGTTGGTGGTAGTAATTTATTTGACCTATGATGATTTTTGGCTGCAATGGTATCCATTTTTGAATATAATATCTTTTTATTATTAAGAAATATTTTGAAAACTTCTTACAATATTCCGTACTCTTCTACATACATATACTATTTTACAAAAAAAAACAACAACAAACAACCCCAGCCGTTGACGCGTTACGTGTCATATCCGTATTAGGTGTAATATACATATACCACCTGTGCCCCACACACTGCTGCCTGTGACAGCAGGCATTGTTTATGTTTAAATGGCTTTGTTCGGTAATGCAATTTGCATCACTCCTTCAAGCGGCTGCCGAGCAGGTCCGTCCAGTGGATAGCTCCAGCCTTCAAAGTGGATCAAGTCTCCTTTGTGATGGAGGAGACATTTTAATGATCGTCTACACTTCTACATGTAGACGATTTTTTAAAGCCCGGCAGATTGCTCACCGAACATTGTATCTAATATGTTTTTAACGTGACCCTAGACAGGATCGTTTTTGTGTTTGCAAACCATCATAGCACAACCATCAATCAGCAGTTTTCAAAACAGCATCATTGTGATATCCATATTGGGAGTTACATGAACCGACTAGGAAACAATGCATCATCAACTACCAGAAACTACATCTTCATCTTCAATTTCAAGAATCAACGTATCAACATAATCGACGAAGTGAAGCACCTGGAGACGTCGCTAACCTGCCGATGCTGTCCAGTGGCTACAAATCATCTTTTTCTTGCTTGCCAAAATGCCCAGAGCACAGCTGCGAGGGTAAACAAAAACTAACAACAACATGCAATTTCCAAATATCAAAATGTAAAAACAAACAGTATTCTGTTTCTTTTTTCTTTCTGTAAAAAGTTTGAAACCATAGTTAATACAATGCAAACACAAAATGTACCATTCTGAAAAGAATTACAAGATAATACATTAATAAAACAAAGTTCGTTATTATTCATTTTATTTGTAGTTTATTCCTTTTGTTCAAATTTATATATGTACATTTGCTGAATGTTACCTATTACAGCAATATTTTTTTGAGACTTATACATATAATACATAGGAAAAAATACTATTATCAATTATATCATTTTTTTATTTTGTTACGAGTTTACTACATATAATACATAGGAACAAGAAATGTGTCCATAGTACATGGATGCCCCCGGATAAGTGCATTTACGCTCTATTTTTGTCAGTGTAATGTTATTGGGTGCTTTGGGTAAGAAATAAGAACAACACAGTATGTGCTCTAATTAATGGTTTTCTACAAGATGCATATCGTTAGAGAGTCTGCACCAGAGTGGCCATCAATAGTATTAGAGAGGCTTATCAGTTTATTTGATTGACATGTAGTAGGCGGAGCTAACATACTGTTGCATCTTCCGTCTTTACAAAAATAAACAACACACTTATGATTCCTGTCTGTGAATTCTCAGAGATATTAAACCTTAACCAATGGGATGTATTATGTCAGCTCAATTCTAAAATAAATACATGCCAATATAGGTGTCACCTATAAAAATAATCAAATTGCAGAAACCTGGCTGCTGATCTGGTCAAAGATAAAGTTTACAGCCGGGTCAGTTCATCTTTCACATGCCTTTGCTCTATTAAAATGGATACATTGGCTTAATCATGTAATACGTGTTCAATTTTAAAGTGATTCTATGCAAGTCATCTGCTGGTCACAGTAAAAATAATTAAGTGTCATAAGCGTTTTACAATAATCAGTGTTATACAATAACAAACATTATTATGGAAAGAAAGTGTTTTGTAACTAGTGTAACTATGCACTACCTAGATGCATTAAGCGTTGCGTATTACAATTTTTTATTATTGTTCAATGTTATTTTTGAAAAAGCTTAATACGAAGACTAGAGTTTCAAGTATAATATCATTCAGATGATTGAAATTGTAACCTCTGTCAAGGTTCTGTCTTTTCCCACATTGGCTAATTTGTACTTTCAAAATTATGTTCAATGATATTTAAACATTTTACCTCTTTAATAAGGTACCAACATACATATATAGGTGATGATAAAATACACAATATAGAATGGGGTGGTGGGCAATTTAATCAATTCAGTTGGTTTATAATTGCTAATCAGCGAAGAATACTGTGCAACGTGTTGTCAATATGTTTTCCGTGACTGCGTGTCGATACGGTGTCAATATATAGGATTCTATAATGATATCAATTAACGCTGTATTGTTAGTTGCTCAGGTGCTTAGCTTCCTATAGACAGTGTAGGCACGTGCATACACTTTTTTCTGAGAAATCAAACAAATAAAAATGCAAAAAAATTCAGACCACTAAGTACTGAGGTTGTAGGGGGTAAACTATAAACAATGTAATACCTGTTGTATAAAAAAAATATCCACTTAAAACCATGAGACAGGTTAATTCAATAATTTTCCTCTTTAATAAAATGAACAAACCTTAAAACATAACATATATTATATGATGGGTTAAGTATGGCAGTATGTATGGTGGGTTCTGTTTGGTATTCGATATGTTGGGTTTGGTATGACAATCTGTATGGTGGATTCAGTATGGCAGTATATATGGTGGGTTCAGTATGGCAGTCTATATGGTGGGTGCAGTATGGTTGTCTATATGATGGGTGCAGTATGGTTGTCTATATCATGGGTTCGGTATGGCAGTCCGTATGGTGGGTGCAGTATAGTAGTATGTATGTTGGGTTTAGTATGGCAGTCTATATGGTGGGTTTAGTATGGCAGTCTATATGATGGGTGCAGTATGGTTGTCTATATGATGGGTGCAGTATGGTTGTCTATATCATGGGTTCGGTATGGCAGTCCGTATGGTGGGTGCAGTATGGTTGTCTATATCATGGGTTCGGTATGGCAGTCCGTATGGTGGGTGCAGTATAGTAGTATGTATGGTGGGTTCAGTATGGCAATCTATATGGTGGGTTTAGTATGGCAGTCTATATGATGGGTGCAGTATGGTTGTCTATATCATGGGTTCGGTATGGCAGTCCGTATGGTGGGTTCAGTATGGCAGTATATATGGTGGGTTCAGTATGGCAGTATATATGGTGGGTTTAGTATGGTTGTCTATATGATGGGTGCAGTATGGTTGTCTATATCATGGGTTCGGTATGGCAGTCCGTATGGTGGGTGCAGTATAGTAGTATGTATGGTGGGTTTAGTATGGCAGTCTATATGGTGGGTTTAGTATGGTTGTCTATATGATGGGTGCAGTATGGTTGTCTATATCATGGGTTCGGTATGGCAGTCCGTATGATGGGTGCAGTATAGTAGTATGTATGGTGGGTTCAGTATGGCAGTATATATGGTGGGTTCAGTATGGCAGTCTATATGATGGGTGCAGTATGGTTGTCTATATGATGGGTGCAGTATGGTTGTCTATATCATGGGTTCGGTATGGCAGTCCGTATGGTGGGTGCAGTATAGTCGTATGCATAGTGGGTTTAGTATGGCAGTCTCTATGGTGGGTTTAGTATTAGAGTCCGTATGGTGGGTTCAGTACGGCAGTCCGTACGGTGGGTGCAGTATGGCAGTCTGTATGGTGTGTTTAGTCTGGCAGTCTATAATGATGGGTTTAGTATGACAGTCTATATGGTAGGTTCAGTATGGCAGTCTATATGGTGGGCTCAGTACGACAGTCTATATGGTGGATGCAGTATGGCATTTTCTATGGTGGGTGCAGTATGGCAGTCTGTATGGTGGGTGCAGTATGGCAGTATATATGGTGGGTGCAATATGACAGTTTGTATGGTTGGTGCAGTATGGCAGTCTATATGGTGGGTGCAGTGTGGCAGTCTGTATCGTGGGGACAGTATGGCAGTTTGCATGGTGGATGCAGTATGGCTATGTGTATAGTGGGTTCTGAATGGCATTCTTTATGGTGGGTGCAGTATAGCAGTCAGTAAGTTTGGTTCAATATAGAAGTATGTATGGCGAATGCAGTATGGCAGTCTGTATGGCGGGTTTAGTATAGTAGTATGTGCAGCGGGTTCAGTATGGCAGTCTGTATGGCGAGTTCGGTATGGCAGTCTGTATAGTGGTTGCAGTATGGCAATTTATATGTTGGGTGCAGTATGGCAGTCTGTATGGTGGGTTCAGTATAGCAATATCTATGGCGGGTGCAGAAGTGCAATCTATATTGTGGGTTCAGTATGGCAGAATGTATGGCGGGTTCAGTATAGCAGTCTGTATGGCGAGTTCAGTATGACAGTATGTATGGTGAGTTCAATATGGCAGTCTGTATGGTGGGTGCAGTATGGCAGTCTTATGGTTGGTTCATTATGGCAGTCTGTATGGTGTGTTCAGTATGGCATTATGTGTGTTGAGTTCAGTATGACAGTCTGTATGGTCGGTGCAGTATGGCAGTCTATATGGTAAGTTCATTATGGCAGTTTGTATGGTGGGTTGAGTAAGGCAGTCTGTAGGTGTGACTTCAGTATGGCAGTCTGTATAACCGTCTTGATGGTGAGTTCAGTATTGCACTCTGTATGGTTGGTGCAGTATGGCAGTGTGAATGGTTGGTGCAGTATGTCAGTCTGTATGGTGGTTGCAGTATGGTAGTCTGTATGGTAAGTTCAATATGACAGTCTGTATGGTGGATGCAGTATGGCAGTCTGTATGGTTGGTTCAGTACGGTAGTCTTTATTGTGGTGCAGTATGGCAGTCTGTATGGTGGGTTCGGTATGGTAGCCTGTATGGTGGGTGCAGTATGGTAGTCTTTATGGTAGGTGAAGTATGGCAGTATGTATGGTTGGTTCAGTATGGTAGTCTTTATGGTTGGTGCAGTATTGCAGTCTGTATGGTCGGTTCGATATGATAGTATGTAAGGAGGGTTTTGTCTGACAGTATGTATGGTTGGTTCAGTATGGCAGTCTATATGATGTGTTCAGTATTACAGTCTGTATGATGGGTGCCGTATAACAGTGTATGTGGTGGGCTCAGTATTACAGTCTGTATCATGGGTTCAGTATGGCAGTCTGTAGGATAGCTTCAGTATGGCAGTCTGTATGATGGGTGCAGTATTACAGTCTGTATGATTGGTGCAGTATTACAGTCTGTACGAATGATTCAGTATTATAGTCTATATGATGGGGTTAGTATGGCAGTCTGTATTATGGGTTCAGTATTACAGTCTGTATCGTGGGTTCAGTATTACAGTCTGTATCGTGGGTTCATTATTACAGTCTGTTTCGTGGGTTCAGTATTACAGTCTGTATCGTGGGTTCAGTATTACAGTCTGGATAGTGGGTTCAGTATTTCAGTCTGTATCGTGGGTTCAGTATTACAGTCTGTATGATGGGTTCAGTATTACAGTCTGTATGATGGGTTCAGTATTACAGTCTATAATTATGGTTGTATCAGTATAAAAGTCTGCATGATGGGTTCAGTATTACAGTCTGTATCGTGGGTTCAGTATTACAGTCTCTATGATGGGTTCAGTATGGCAGTCTGTATAATGTGTTCAGTATTACAGTCTGTAAGATGGGTTCAGTATTACAGTCTGTATGATGGGTTTAGTATGGCAGTTTGTATGATGGATTCACTATTACAGTCTGTATGATGGGTTTAGTATGGCAGTCTGTATGATGTGTTCAGTATTACAGTCTAAATGATGGGTTCAGTATTACAGTCTAAATGATGGGTTCAGTATTACAGACTGTATGATGGGTTTAGTATTACAGTCTGTATGGTGGGTTCAGTATTACAGTCTGTCTGAAGGGTTCAGTATTACAGTCTGTATGATGTGTTCAGTATTACAGTCGGTATGATTTGTTCAGTATTACAGTCTGTATGATGGGTTTAGTATTACAGTCTGAATGATGGTTTCAGTATTACAGTCTGTATGATGGGTTTAGTATTACAGTCTGAATGATGGTTTCAGTATGGCAGTCTGTATGATGGGTTCAGTATGGCAGTCTGTATGATGGTTTCAGTATTGCAGTCTGTATGATAGGTTCAGTATGGCAGTCTGTATGATGGGTTCCGTATTACAGTCTGTTTGATGGGTTCAGTATTACAGTCGCTATGTTCAGTATTACAGTCAGTATGATGGGTTTAGTATTACAGTATGCATGATGGTTTCAGTATGTCAGTCTGTATGATGGGTTAATTATGGCAGTCTATATGATTTATTAAGTATTACAGTCTGTATGATGTTTTCAGTATTACAGTCTGCATAATGTGTTCAGTATTATAGTCTGCATGATGGGTTCAGTATTACATGATGGATTCAGTATTACAGTCGGTATGATGGGTTCAGTATTACATAATGTGTTCAGTATTACAGTCGGTATGATGGGTTCAGTATTATATGATAGGTTCAGTATGGCAGTCTGTATGATGGGTGCAGTATGTTAGTCTGTATAGTGGGTGCAGTTTGGCAGTCTTTATGATGGGATCTATTTAGCAGTCTGTATGGTGGTTTCAATATGGCAGTATATATTATGGTTTATTATGGCTGTTTGTATGGTTTGTTCAAAATGCAGTCTGTATGGTTGGTTTAAAAAGGATAGTCTGTAAGGTGTGTCTAATATGGAGGTGTGTATGATGGGTTGAATAAGGCAGTCAGGACGGTGGAATCAGTATGGTATTCTGTATGGTAGGTTTAGTATATATACTCTAGCAGTTTACTCTGACACAAATATAATTTTATAAATAATTGAACAACAATATATAAATGTTTTAAAGAACAATTAAGCAACTGCGATTATTATCAGTTTTCTGTCAAAGCATTTTTCTTTTAAACCAAGTTTTGTTTTCTGTAGATTATCAAATTGAATGTATATATAAAAAAGCTAAACGAATCAGAGCAAAAAGATCATTTTATCAATATCTGTTTGATGCAGAACGCGTTAACTTTTAGATTAAAACATTGTATGGAAAACTCAATCATCACTTTTAATAGTTAATTTACAATGTTATGGTTATAACAACAGCAAAGAATTTCATTTGTAAACAAACGCTTGCCATTATTACAGAGAAATTTATGTAACTGTCTGAATCTCATGGGTACAAAACTAATTGCTTGTCAATGATAGTTTGGATGTATAAATGGTGATTTGGATGCTATGTGCTGTTTTAAGAATAATATATGAAGTATAACAACACCTTTTGTATAAAATAGTTATTTTCGTTTGACTATATTTAACATTTCTTAATAATTAATTTACTTACTGTCTCACCTTTTTATATTATTCACATATATACTGTATATATGTTAACTAGACTGTCTTACTCGACCATTCTGAATTATCAAATGCTTGTACTACGACTTTTTCCTACGTTAACAATAGCCTAACTTGTTGCATTATGAATCTGTATAAAACCTATAACGAATAACATCCTATTAAAATGTTTTATGTCATTGTTCACTGCTAAGTATCAATTGCTGCTTGAGTGAATCTGCTGTGATGGTTATGTTTACCTAGTTTGATCAGATATCACCCTGAAAATTTTAAAAGTATGTTCGTATTTATATTTAGAAAAAATATTGCTAGTGAAATCCCCAAACAAAAAAAAAAGTATCTTTGGGAATCGGACCCGAGTCGCCATATCCGCTTTCTATCCACTTCACCACGTCGGTTATTACGAGATTTAAACAATATTAAACCTTAACCGCTAAGCTAATAAGATAAATGAATATGGATAGACCAAAAATACAATAAAATAACTAGAAAGTCCCAAACAATATTTCCGAGATAGCTGTTATTTACCTCCAAGTTGAAATGAATACCAATGACTTGTATATAATTCATTAGTAGTACCAACATTAATTTTATTTAACAGAAAGTTCTGTTCTGTTCTTATAGTGATGAACGGATGTACAACAGCATAGTTTGAGACATTGAAGTGAAATGTTTTGATTTGATATAAGTTATGTGTAAGTGTGTTGTTTAAACACTAATTTGGTGAATTGTAGTTTTTATGTACATAACATTGTCCAAACGTTGCTTGCAATTTATTGATAAATAAATAAATAAATAAATAAATAAATAAATAAATAAATAAATAAATAAATAAATAAATAAATAAATAAATAAATAAATAACATTAAATAGATATGGTTTTAGTATTTACTTGTTTAGATAGGTAGGTCAATCGGCGATTAAGGTTTTAGGGAGGGTTGAATCGAAGTTGGAAAACTTGTGGCCCAACCCCATTTCAAAATATTTGAACATTTTTTGTAAAGATAAAATTTCATTGATGTCATTCGGTTCGTGATTTTTTTATCATTTATATAACACATATCATTCGAATCTTTGAAACGCAAATTATATATATAACAATGTGTGTATCTTCATAGTATGGTTGTTTCTGTTCTCCTGCTTTCGAAGATATATAATTAATCTTACCATACAAGAAGAAATTATTTATAAAGTTGTTGATGGGTGGGCTACATTTTTCTCGATGATATCAGTACAATAATAATTCAATATGATATTCATCATATATCAAACGCAGATAATTCGCGTCAATTACCAGAGGTGAAATTGTTAAATGAAACGACATTTTGGAGTGGGAACAAAGTGATGACAGGTAAAACAGAACCGACGGTGTCCCAGCTTCACGTGATGGACCAGTTGCTTGCAGAGCTACAGTTATTAATCAAACTGCGTGCTTTAATTTGAGAGAGAGAGAGAGAGAGAGAGAGAGAGAGAGAGACAGAGAGAGAGAGAGGGCGGGAGGGAGGGAGGGAGGGATAGATAGATGGATGGATGGATGAAAGATAAATAGATAGATAGATAGATAGATAGATAGATAGATAGATAGATAGATAGATAGATAGATAGATAGATAGATAGATAGATAGATAGATAGATAGATAGATAGATAGATAGATAGATAGATAGATAGATAGATAGATAGATAATTTGTGATATATGTGACAGACAGAAAGACAGACGGGCGGGCGGGCGGGCGGGCAGGCAGGCAGGCAGGAAGGCAGGCAGGCATCCAGGTGGGCAGGCAGGCAGGCAGGCAGGCAGGCAGGCAGGGATAAGGTGGGATTATGAAAGGTGGTTGCGTACCTTATTTTGTAGGAGAGAGAGAGAGAGAGAGAGAGAGAGAGAGAGAGAGAGAGAGAGACAGCCAGCCAGCCAGCCAGCCAGACAGACAGACGATGGACAAAAATTCACTTGAAACTTGGCTTATGTGATCTAAACTAGATACTCAAGGGCTACATTGTTGTCCCCGCCAGAACAGACCTGTGATCAAATGTCTCATTGTGGCACGATACAAAATTTAAAACGTACATAGAATTGTGTACCTATTTCAAACCTGAACATGTAAGTGTGACCGTGATCTTCGAGCTAATGACTTTGGTCTTGCATGCGACACATTGTCTGATTATGGTCGGCATTTGTGTCAGTTTATTTCAAAGTATGTGAAGTACAAAATGCGGAGCGGACACGATTTTTTTTATATATTTATGACCTTTAACCTCCAAGTGTGACCTTGACCATTGAGCTACGGATGTTGGTCTTGCAGCAACATATTATCTGGTTATGGTAAAAGTTTGTGACGTCGTCATATCATGTTGATCAATCGACAAGTGTTTTTGAAATCCATCCATGTATGACAAAGTTAAGGAATAGACATGGAATCTCACACAGACTCAAAGTGTTGTAAAACAAACTCAAATTGTGACATTGCCCTCTGAGATACTGGTGTTTGTCCTATGTGTGGCACTGCATAAGGTCATGTTATGTTGATCATTTGTAGGAAGTATTTTTAAAATCCATCAATTCATGGCAATTGAAGACCAATTATTTTTACATCTTAAAAAATCATATTTTTTTTTTAAACTTCTATCGTCTATAAATATAAAGTTTACAAAAACCGTAAAGCATTTAGTTTATGGCTTATACGTTGGGTTTCCCAACCCATGTCACCTTGAATTACTTGAGCAGATGTATATTTATGTACACCTAAAAAGAATCTGCTAACACGATTATGTATTGTGTTTCAGTTTTTAGAATAACTTTTGCATCCCCATACCGAAGATGCATAAAAGATTCATTAAAGGTACTATTCTTGCATCATATCTATAATTCAACATTTTTAAACCCAAATACTGGTAATGATTTTTAACAAAAAACAAAGTGTTTACGATTAAATATATTAAATTTTTTCACCAAATAAAATTTTAATTGAACTGAATTTACTAAGGAAGCTGTCAAATCAATAAGTTTGTTTCAGCGTTATCGTTCACTCATAATTGATTAGCATGTAAAAAAACAAGCAAACAACAATTTGTTGCACAATGACAAACACATTTTCATGAAACTATTATAATTTAATCAGTCTCCTTTAACATATATATTACATAATATAGATGTTTTGAATATTTTAGAAGTGTACATGACATGAAGTATTTATTGAAGTAATATTCTGTGTTTACATCTATATGGGATGATTCTTCTCATGTTTACAGATTATTCCAGTTATTGTATTACCATGGGGCGAATCTCCCAAACATGGCAAAACATTCCTGGGGCAATAATCTTCCAAATATTGCATGACTATTCCTGAGTTAATTTTGTAATTGGATGAATATTCTAAATCCTACAAGGAGCAAATGAAAAATTTTACCAACAGAAAAATATTATTAACAATTTTGATATCGACAAAATGTAAGATGGAAATTGGTCAAGCCTAAGTTAAGAATTAAAAGCCGAACTTGTGATGGAAATCATTACGCAAGTTTAATATTGGTGAAGCATGAAGTACTTCTTGGCAACATTAAACTAATCTGGTGCTTTTCACCACATGATTTTTAGATACAACTATTATGTTATTTTTGCCATTTTGATATTAACAAAGCAAATTATACAAATTAAACTGCAAAGCCAATGTTACGGCTGTGCTGTCAACATACTGAATAAGTGCACGCATTTGTATGGCAACTCATGGCAAACGACACATGAACCTAATGGTAACGTGATGCCTGCCAAGCAAAACAAAATTGTGCAATCAATGAATTGCAAACTGGTCCTTTTCATCTGCAAATGTTTTTCATTTGGGAAATGAAATGCAGTTTATCTATATACAACCATACAACCTATAACATTTTAGTCTGTATTACTCCGGCTTAAGACCGCGGCGTGGTCTAGTGGTAGAGCGTCCGCCTCGCATACGGAAGGTCGCGGGTTCAATCCCCGGCCGGGTCATACTAAAGACTTTAAAAATGGTACCAGAAGCTTCATCGTTTGACGCTCAGCATTTAGAGGAGAGTTCTAGGTCTGGTCGGCCCGGTGTCAGTATAATGTGATTGGGTTGGGTATCATACCATGTGTCTGCGGCATGATACTGTAATGGATAGTGTTGGCCGCTCAAGCCAGAGATTGTGGGTTCGATCACCCGATCCGCCCCGATGCCTCTCATAAAACAAGAGGCCCAAGAGGACCCGAGGATATCTTACTGGCTCATAGTGGCCATCTTAACAACTTATGGATAAATACCACCAACACACCAATACTGTACAAAAACTTAATTGCTATGGAAAGGAAATAATTTAAATTACCATACCGAAATATATAGTCCGCATACAGAAAAGTTATGCATCCCAGCCCCTTGATTGGTCAGAACTTTAATCGCTCACATTGAGCGATTTGTTATTAGCAAAAATGATTTATATTTTAAAAAGAATTTTTTTTGCACACATGATTGGGAAAATGAAAAAAAAATCGTTTTTTTCCTATAATAATTATTACTATGTAAAAGTAGAGTCACATTACACCTGGGCCAAATATATCCCAGCCCCTTGAAATGCAGAATCTTCAATCCTTGTTGATGTAAGGATAATTAAGATCAAATATGAACTAGTTTGACTTAAAGGTTATTGATAGGAAGCTTTGTGAAAATTTTGACTATTCTGCCCCCACCCACCCCAGGCCCCTTATGGCAATTCAAGCTTCTTTATTGAAATTAATCCTTTTTTTTGTTACTAGACAATAATTAGATCTCAAATTGAATGAATGAATGAATGAATGAATGAATGAATGAATGAATGAATAGGGTTTACGGCGTACCACCACATTATAGGTTGATCTCAAATTGAACAAAATAATTACACAAATGAACGAAAAAATGAGAATTTTCCATATTCCCATATTATTCCTATGTAAAACTCAAAGACCCCTTACAGGGCCTCTATACATCCCAGTGCCCCTTAATTTGTAACTAAGAACGCTTAATCATAGGAATAATTTATATAAAATATGAACAAATCTGACTGGCCGGTTGTTGAGAATAATATTTATAACAATGTTCATTTTAACCATTCTGTGACCCCACCTGGCCCATTTTAGAAAGGCAATCCTTCGTATCAAACAAAATCATATTTGTTATGACTAGAAGATGCTTCAAAACTGAAACTGAATAAAAAAGTCATAAATGAATGAAAAACGAGAATTTTCCATTTTCCAATAGTATTTCTATATAAAACTCAAAGTACCCTTACAGGGCTCCTATAAATACAAGACCTTTGATTGTACTTTAAACCCATACTCATTGGGATAATCCATATCAAATATGAACAAATTTGACTGATCGGTTGTTGAGAAGGAGATTTTTTTTTATTTTAACCCTTTTTTAACCAACTCTCCTTATTGAACCAAATCTTAGTTTCTTTGACTAGATGATACTTCAGAACTCAAATTGAATAATAATTTTCCCTTAATAAATGTAAAATGAGAATCTTCTGTTTTCCGATAGTATTCCTATGTAAAATTCTAAGTCCACGAGGGATATCATTTAAATAAATCTAACAGAACTATAGTTGTTTATCATTACTACATAAATATTTTGAAAATCTGTTGGGTGGTTCAGGAAAAGATTTTTTTTAATTTTAAGACTATTTTTTAGTAACATATCAAAATACATCTTCTATTATAGTATCCTATGCAATAGAAACATCCAGTACTGGTTCTACCGAGGAAGCAGACTCGATAGCAGTTGATATAAGCTCTGAGCTTTCATTGCAATCAAGCTTAAAAAAACTAAATCTAAAAGTTTTAGAAATCAAACCAGTTTTAAGCTGGACTGAATAGACTTTCAGCCAACCATTTGGCAGTATATCATAAACTGCAAACTTGTAACCCATATAAGACCCAGAGGTTCCCAGTTCAATACCTGGTGGGGTTTTGTCCGAGGGGTTTTCTCCACAGTGCCTTATTTGAGCCATAGTCATGCCCATTGTATGTAAAAGATCACACTGAATTTCTATGTTAATCAATATTCAAATGCCTGAAAACCATCCCCAGATACAAGAATTTCGATAATAATCAAAAATTGATTGCTGAAATTACGGAATTACGGATAATATAAAACAAACAAGAGACCCAAGAGGTCCTGAGGACGCTCTACTGACTCATAGTGGTCATAACACTTTTTGAAATTCCACAATATTTACCCTCTTTGCGGAGTCGTCTTAACAACTTACCGATTTATACCCCCACCACACCCATACTCAACAAAAACTTAATTGCTATGACAAGGAAATACTTTAAATTCCAATACCATTCATCTGTAAAAAAATATAGTACCCTGTACAGAACCCTAATACAACCGAGCCCCTTAATTTGTCAGAACTTCAATCATCCACTCTTAGCGATTTGTTATGAGCAGAAATAATTCAAATTTTAAAAACAAGTGTTTTTGTACACATGTATGCAAAATGGAAAAAAATCAGTTTTCCCTATAATATTCTTATGTAAAAGTCACATTACAGGGCCCCAATTAATCTCAGCCCCTTGTATGCAGAATCGTCAATACTTGCTGATGTAAGGATAATTGATATCAAATATGAACTAGTTTGACTGAAAGGTTATTGAGAGGAAATTCGTGAAAATTCCCAATTTTTACCTTATTGCCCCATCCGCCCCCTGACCGCTTATGGAAATGCAATCCTTTTTATTGAACAAAATCAAATTTATTGTTACTAGACAATGCTTTAGATCTCAAATTGAACAACATATTTACCCAAATGGACAAAAAAAAAATGATAATTTTCCATTTTCCCATAGTATTCCTATGTAAAACTCAACCCTAATAGGGCCTCTATACATCCTAGTGTCCATTGATTTGTACAAACTTAGATTTCTTAATCATAGGGATAATTTATATCAAATATGAACAAATTTGACTGAGCGGTTGTTGAAAATAAGATTTATGACAATGTTCAATTTTTATCATTTTGTGACCCCACCTGGCCCCTTTTAGAAAGTCAATCCTTCGTATCGAACAAAATCATATTTGTTATGACTAAAAGTTGCTTCAAAACTCTAACTGAACAAAAAAACATACTCATTGGGATAATTCATAGCAATTATGAACACATTTGACTGACCGGTTATTGAGAAGAAGATTTTTGAAAATTTTCTATTTTAACCCTTTTTTGACCCACCCTTGTCCCTTATGGAAAGTCAATTATCCTTATTGAGCCAAATCTTATTTCCTATGACTAGATGATATTTCAGAACTCCAACTGAATAACAATTTTGCCTAAATAGATGACAAAAAGAAATTTTTTGACTATTTTTAGTAACGGCGGCCATCTTTCAAAATTCAGATCGAAAAAAAAATCTTCTGTATAGTCACCTATACAATAGAAATATTCATGTGAAGTTTAAGTTCAATTGGCCTTGTGGTTTCAGAATAGATGAAAAAAAAGAGAATTTTCTGTTTTCCCATAGTAATCCTATGTAAAATTCTAAGTCCCCTTACAGGGGCTCTATAAAATTTAGCCCCTAAATTCTTATTTGTAATCAAACCCCTACACATAATGATAATTTATGCCAAATATGAACAAATCTGACATACCTGTTCTTAAGAAAACGATTTTTGTAATTTCTAATTTTTACCCTTTTGGGGCCCCTCCTGACCCCTTAAGACAGTGGAACCCAGTCATTTTTCCAAAACTGAACCTTTTCTACCAAGCAATGCTTCTGTGAAGATAAAGGCAAAATCATTTCCATTTTAAAAAATATATATAATATTTATGATAATGACACGTGTTCCCTAATTGAACCCTCTTGGCGGGGTCATTTTTAACCCTATGGACACCATTTGAACAAATTTAACACAACTTTAGTTAGATATCATTACTACATAAACATTTTGAAAATCTGTTGGGCTGTTCATGAGAAGACGATTTTTTAAGTTTTTGGTTATTTTAAGTAACGGCGGCTATCTTGAATTTCAGATCGAAAAAAAATCTTCTGTAAAGTCTCCTTTAGCAATAGAAACATCCATGTCAATTAAATTGGTCTTGTGGTTTGAGAATAGATGAAAAAAAAGAGAATTTTCTGTTTTCCCATAGTGTCCCTATGTAAAATTCTAAGTCCCCTTTCAGAGGCCCTATAAATATTAGCCCTTAAATTCTTATCTGCAATCAAACCCTTATACATAGGGATAGTTTATGCCAAATATGAACAAATCTGACTTACCGCTTCTTAAGAAAACGATTTTTGTAATTCCCAAATTTTACCCTTTTGGGGGCCGCACTGACCCCTTAAGACAGTGTAACCCTGTCAGTTTTTCAAATCTGAACCGCCTTGACCAAAAAATGCTTCTGTGAAAATATAGGCAAAATAAGTTCATTTTTTAAAAAAAAAAGAAAAATGTTTATTATAATGACGTGTCCCCTAATTGAACCATCGGGGCAGTCATTTTTAACCTCAGGGACACCATTTGAACAAATCTAACAAAACTATAGTTGGTTATTATTATTATTACAGAAATATTTTTGAATTCTGTTGGGCGGTTCATGAGAAGAAGATTTTTTAAATTTTGGACTATTTTTAGTAATGGTGTCCATCTTCAGATCGAAAAAAACCCAAAAACTTCTGTATATTCTCCTATGCAATAAATTACTTGCGGAGACGGGAGGTACTCGAGTACTGGTTAATCCCAGGAAACAGTGGTAAGGTTAACTGATCTTCTGTTAGCCCTCAATGGCATAAAAATGACGCTAAATATTCAACAATCAATCAATCCTATGCAATAGAAACATCCACGTGAAGGTCAAGTTTAACTGGCCTAGTGGTTTCAGAAAAAAGTACTGCTAACGCACAACAGACAATGGACGCATACAACAGACAACGGACAATGGACAACGCACCATCACATAAGCCCTTCTGGTCGTTGACCAGTAGAGCTAAAAAAAGTAATGTTTATTATAATGACATGTGCCCCCTGCAGATCTGCTTGAATTGGCCCAGTGGTTTTAGAACAAGTGATGCTGAAAGACGGTAGCCGATGAACAACAGACTACAGACAACGCACCATCACATAAGCCCTTCTGAAACTTGGCCAGTAGAGCTAAAACAAGAAATGTCACTGATAAGTGTCACATGTACCCTAAATGATCTATAAAAATAATGATATATTTTATGATAGGCAGCGAATATCAAGAGTAATGAAGTGAAGACACGCAATTTCATGTGGGTTTTTTTTACATTAAAGTGTGACCTTGACCTTTGTGTAACATTGACCTTGACATCTGATGTAGAGGTCAGGGTATTTCTACAGGTAAATGCAGGGGACATATCTTGACATGTTGATCACTTGTTTCAAGATTTTTTAAGACAAAGTTACAGACAAGACATGAAATATTATACAAACTGACAGTGTGACCTTGACCTATGAGGTAAGGTTTTCTGGGTCTTAACACGACACGTCATCATGTCATGTTGATGAGCTGATAAATTGGACCAAATGTTTTTGAAATCCATCTTATGTATGATAAAGTTGCAGGCCGGACTTCAAATCTCAAACATGCTCAAAATGTTGTCAAACAAACTCAAAGTGTGACTTTGACCTTTGTGGTACAGGTCTGGGTCTTACATGCGATACGTCGTTATGTCTTCTTGATCAAGTGTGCCAAGTTGTAAACAAAGTTACAGACCAGACACGAGATATAATACAAAATTGAAAGTGTCACCTTGACCTTTGAGGATAGGTTGTAGGTCTTTCATGCAACACTTCATCATGTTGATCAACTGGGCAAATGTATTTGTTTTATTTATCCATAGGTGACAAAGTTACAGACTTGACATGAAATCTCAAACATACTAAAAGTGTTGTCAAACAAAGTTAGATTGTGACTTTGACTTTTGAAGTTGGAGTCTGGGTGTTACGTGCGGCACGTCAACACGTTAAGTTGATCAATTGTAGCAAGTATTTATAAAATCCATCTTTGCATGGCAAAGTTACAGGCAATAATGAAATCTCAAACAGACTAAAAGTGTTGTCAAACAAACTCAAAGTGTGACCTTTACCTTTGAGGTATGGGTATGGGTCTTACTCGCGACATGTCGTCATCTTATGTTGATTATTTGTAGCAAGTATTAACAAAATTCATCAATGCATGACAAAGTCACAGGCCGGACACGAAATACCGGACGGACGGACGAACACTGTGATTATTATATGCATCCCCAAAACTTTGGGGATGAAAAAATCAATGATAAACATGTCAAATTGGTATAAAATTATCAAAATAACATAAAATTTATGTTATTGATGTGGAGATTTACATCAGTCTGCGGCTAAAATCCATTTATTCCAATATTATTTTACATTATGTATATATATATATATTTCAGTAGTTCTAATCATATAACACAATATCTTTCTCACTATAAAATGTATCTTTCTCTCCATCATTCTCCACTTTAAATGGGGGTGGAAGACAAATGGTTAATTTAATAGGAAAATTTAATTTGATGAAAAACAATGTTTTCCATGATGGGCACTGTAGTATTAATACACATATACAATTATATAGGAGAAAAAAGTCCTGTGCCAAGGCCAAACTTCTGTGCGTGTCCTAACATTGTTGTTATTATTGAAGATTATTTCACAAAATATCGTTATCAAGATAAAGTTTTATTAATTTAAATATTTAAAATTGTATGCGCTTTACCTTAATCTAAATTTATTTTTCATTTTTATTACTATTAAGTATATATTTCCGTCTATTTTCAAAAGCAACTGTGTTCCATTCAGGCGTCTTGTAGAATAAGCTACGGCTATGTTTGGTGTCCTTGAGCAATGCACTTTTTCCGTATATGCTTAGTAAAAATGTAATATGTGGAATTTGAACGAGTCTGTTTTACATCTATGGAATCTTCAAACTCTTTACCAGCTGTATCTGGGAATATTTTGTATCAAAACCAATTAAGTCAACAAACTAATAACCAACCAATGTCAAACCATGAGAATGTTTGTTCAAACATTTTTAAACTGAGAAATATAGCTTAAAAAGTCAATTTTCAGTCGTTATTTTATGATGTCTTATTTTATACTGACCATCTAAAAGATGCTGTTAGAACTGGTTGAAATTAAACTTAGCGATTTTTTTCATTTTATTATATGGTTCATTTCCACTACCAGCTACTTTGCATGCCACGCCATTACAAGCTGAGTTTCGAATTCCTCCTGTCTATTTTTCAGTACGATCTCTTTGCTCTTTGGGTACTGATGAAGAATCTTAATTATATTTCCTAGGATCCCTCTGTCCATGACTCTGACCGTAACCATATGTTGGGCTCTGTATTGACAATTCAGGCTGGCTTTGTTCGTCTGTTTTATTACCGGAAACTGTTGACTGATTTGGTTTTAATCGTGCTGAGACTGATATTTTCTTACCACCATCCCGCTGAGGGTAGGTTAAAACACTAGTGTCCGTCTCTGTGCCTGAAACAACACTACTGTTTCCCCTGTCAGTTTGAAATATTCTCGGTCGATGATTTCGATTTGATCCGACATCATTTATATCTGGAAATACAGAACGATTCTTAGTCAAACAGCATATTTATGTAGTTTTGTGTGTAATACAAATAACACACCGGCAGTCTATATTTAATTTGTAAAATGTCACTTTTATTGATCTAAGTTGATGGCTTGATGACAGGTTATGACTTTATTCAATCAATTATGGCACGTTTGACTGCCATATGTATCATAAATTATTTAAATTAATTATATTCAACTGTTTGAGCATTGAATTTATTTTAATTTATTTTAGCTTCATAATGATGAAAGCTCAGAGCTTATATGAACTGCTCGAGTCCATTTCTTGGGTAGAACAAATACTAAGAATTGTTTTATGAGAGGCTTCAGATTGAGCTGGGGATCGGACCTGCAATCTCTGGCGTGAGTGGCCATCATTCTATCTGCTACACTTCCACCTCGCTTAATGTTTAAGCATTTTTTACGGAATTTAAAATAGCTTCATGTATTATTTTGTAAAACAAGAGAGTTCTGCCAAAAGAAATGCTTATATTCTATTTGTTAATTACAAAGTCTAGCTATCACTGCAAGGCCAAAGGTTCATATAATGCAGTAAAATTTATTTATAACAAACTTGTAAAGACGAAAACACGAGCTTGTCATATCCCATATTTTCTTGCTATAAATATCACAACTATCTACCCTGATCTTCGCTGTTTACATTGGTGTTATCAAGAACCATGTTTTCATTATCTATCATACGAAGATGGGACCTGTCAGTTCTGTCACATTTGCTATCATAAGAGGCTGAAAGAGAATACTTTTCACTAGACTCGTTTTCTATTTCTATTAATGTCATCATGATTTTATACATATCTACAGACTCAATTAAGTATTTATTATATTAGTTTTCTGTCTTAATAAGAACATGACATTAATATAACATTTTCTAATAATTGTACAACAAATATACTAAAATTTAATTTGAATCCAAGCAGCAATAAAACAAACAAACCAAGGATGGCAAAATGAGTATGCATACTGGGGATTATTTTACCTCTAACACCTCCTCTGTTCATCACTTTCCTGTTATCTTGGTCACTGAAGTGAGAGTCATTGGTGTCTCTGAAATTATATATTAACAATCATAACAAGCATTAGATAAGGTAACTTACATGACAATTACACTGCCTTAAGATAAAGGTTTACCTTACAAGGCTTTTACTCTTACCTCCTTTTTTTTCAGACATATTGAATGACCCTTTACCTTCTTCATACCTTCTATATCTTCTTCATACATATTGAATGAGAAAATAAAGATGTACAAACCTCCTTTCTTTTGGAGCACAGAAGTATGGCCCCATCTGGGGTCCTTTCAGATTAAGTAACTGCTGATCTTTTTTATGCTCCTCTTCCTGTAATCTCTCTTCCTCCTGCAAAACAAATATAAAAAATAAAAAATATTATATACCCATTTGTGTGAGCGGACAGATGGTCGAATGAAAAGCCAGGGATAATTACACAATCTTTACTTATACAAGGCAACAACTCCAAACACTGATCGAAATATAATAATGTTAGTTAAATACAGTTCGAATAAATAATGCGGGTGTAAGAGTTCAGACATAAATTTTGATGATTTAAGTGTCATATAATTATATTCACAAGTATGACTGATTGATTGATTGATTGATAGATTGATTGATTGAGCATTTAGCATCATGCTTATGCCATCAAGGGCTTACAGAGAGTCAGTTGAACTAACCACTGTTTTCTGGGATCCTCGAAGATTAACCAGTTCTCCAGCACACCTCCCAGTTATCGAGCACACCTCATCTCTGCAAGTAACTGATAACTTTCCCACTTAAATCAGCAGTGAGAGACAAATGACAAGATGTAATGTCATATATCAATCGGCATAGAGACTGTGGCAAGAGGTGATTCGAACTCATGACCTCTTGATTGATAGTCAGATGCGCAACTGAGTTATTGGGCATGGCTATGATGTGTCATTATTATATAACATCTGTGTTGGTTAGGATCAAACAAAAACTGATTCAATAAAGAATGAAAAATTCAGATGTTTGGTAAAATTTTAGACAGACAAACAGACATATGGACAATGGCCATAGGCAGCGGTCCAGATAAGGTGATAATGTGGGCAATTTAGTCACATAATTTAACCAAATACTCCTAAGTTTTTATAAATGGAGCCGAGGTCAATATTTACACGCTTAGTTTAAAAATATTTAATTTCTTCCTTCCAAATAGTTTAACAAAATCTGTATAAAAAGTATGATTTTATTGTTCAAAGGAAATTAAATCATAGTAAATTACATGTTCATAATGAAAGTATTATTGTTTAAGTTCACAAGAATTTTAACTGAAATGAATCTTAGATCATGTGCCTATTATTCACAATTCTATTAGTAAATTACCTTCCATTATCAAAAATATCATATATGAGAATAGGTAACCTTGAGCTATGCTCAAGCAAAATACAAAAAAAATATATTCGTAACAAAACAAAATAAAAATACCGATGATATTGCATCATTTGGTGATCCCATGATTTGCGTTAAAACTTTTTCCAAGCACTGTAATGGACCATTGAGGTTTATATTTATCCAGCATGGACAGCTTGCTACATCCTGGTATCTGTTATCCCATCCCTTTACAAAGCTCAATCTGATCGTGCACATTTTTAATAATTCATACACAGCCTTCAATCCATTGTTCATACTTTGTCCAAGAAGATCACTAAAGTACTGATTGTTAAAGACTTTGAAACCGTAACCCGGAGGAATCTGCCATACTGTGGTTGGATGGAAGCCGTATTGATTATTAGAATAACAACTCTCTACAAATATAGGCTTGTCACAGAGACAGTCAACAAACATTTCACCTCTAAAATAGTATAGACGTACACCTGAAAGTTATAGAATACTCACATTACAAACAACATTTGCTTTTAATATCAACCATTAATCTTATACAATTGTTTCGAATATTAATTATTTCCTTGACACGACAGTAAAATAGATATGTCTAAATAATTATGTAGGTAGAAGATGCATGTCAATATAATACAGTAGCCTAATGGAAAAGTAATCAATAAAATTCCTTGAAATTCTGTAAAGTCAAAATTAATTTTTCATTGCATTCAAGGTAACAAAATTGCCAAATGTCTTAACCATTACCTAAAATGGCACTAAATGTATATTTTTCTATTGTTGCGTAATTGATGTCACAGTGGAAAAAGTAGCTTTGGGAAACTTGACTATCCTAAAATACTCAGAACAAAATTACAAAGCAGTCAATATTTGAAAAAGATATTTGCTTAAAGATAAGTGAATATTTAATGGAACTAGAAATGCGTCCATTTGACACAGATGCCCCCGCTTTGTAACTACATTGTAGATATCAATAAAGCCAAATATCAAGTTTCATCAAAATCCGTCCACCAAGATTTTAGAGGTCGGAAACTGCCAGCCAATCAGAGTCCAGATCACCTATTTAATATACGCCAATTCCATCCATTGTCGAACTTGACCCGGGTCTTGTTGATATAAAGCCAAATATTAATTTTCGTCAAAATCGGTCTATCAATAAAGAATTTTGAGGCCGGAAACTATCAGCCATTCAGAACCGAGAACATCTAATTAATAAACAGGAATTTTGGCGGAAATCAAACTTGAGCTGTAGTTTATCACCATACATCTTTCTACCAAATATGAATCAAATCCATCCAATCCTTCAAGAGATATCGGGATGAAACCAATTTCTTGATATTTGTCAATAATCTAAGTCCAAAAATATTGCCCCATAACTCCATAAAAATCATTAGACCGGAACGAAATACGAACACACACCAAATTTGGTTTAAATCTGTTTATTATATATTAAAACTAAAGATATAGTCGGAATCAATTTTCGTACGGACAGCGCTGATACTATACCCCCCCCCCCCCCCCCCCCCCCAGCCACACACACACCTCCATTGAAAATGGCGGGGACATAAAACTAATTTTAAGTTCAACTAGAACGTGTAGTCATTAATATTCCCACCTTAATGTACTTTAATCAGATGTTTTGAGTTCTGAAAACACCCATAGTAACAGGCACTACTAGGTTTTGTAGTAATGATCCAGAAATGAAGAATTTCCTAATTTTAGCTATTTATTTCTAAGATAAAAGAAAACATTGAGAAAATTCCCTCATAGAAAAATGGACTATAATTGACCACTAAGTTGAAATGTGTACGAAGTTTTATAAAGTTATCTTGAATGGTTTTGGAGGTGTTCTCCAAAAAACAGAGAAATGTTTTCAATGTAGTAGAAAAATAATGAAACTGAGAACTAACTCCCTTATGCATGCTGTATGACAGAGGATGATTGCAGTTGGCGGATACAAGAGACTCTTGAAAGGCTATAATATGTCAACAATAAAAATTCGAAGACAGAACTTATTAAACATATAAAGCACCAGTTAGTTCATTTTTACTGTTTGATACTTTAATTTGATCTTATAGGAAAGATATCTTTACTTAAACGGTATTATTAAGATCTTGAATGTGTAAATTCTCATATTTCTCATATTGGTCCATATAGCTCTGTATTAGAATAATAACTGTATATGATTGGAGGACAATTATCATTCAGAAACAGTCTAGTACATTTGTCAATATGACCTGCTTCTATAAGGAACAGTGTCTAGTTTGTGCAAAAATAGAGTGTGACCAAAATTGATGAAGATTAGATTAAAATAATCCCAGACAGAAGGAACATCATTATTTTTGCAAATTTCGACCAATTCAAGGTCTGTAACTTTGGAGCTACTGGGTTATCAAATACTCAATCTAGACATTTTGCCAATAAATATTCTGACCAAGTTTTATATAGATTGGATTTAAATATTTGAATTACAGGGGAGATATAAAAAAACTTTTTAGTGTATATTTGATGTCCTAGACCTCACCTTTATTTATCTGCCGTCTATAAGAAAGACTACGAGAACCTAAAGAAAATCTATAACCATTGATTGATGGGTCTGTAAATCCATCAACCAAAACATCAGAATGTGATGCATGGAATGCCTGTCCGACCCTCTTGTTTAACTCGTAATATACTATAGAACACCAGTCACTAGGTTTCTGGTCACCTTGCAGCATCTCTATAATGAAAATGAATCACAAGTAGAAATCGAAAATAAATCAATAAATTTACATTTGTTAAATACAATATGGATTATTATTTAACCATAATGTATGTGGACATCAATAAAAATAGGAGTCAATTAGCATAGCAATGACCAAATCCAAAGTATTTTCAGTTTAACTCGATCTAATATTAAACTCCAATAACTGAAATAAAGATGTTTTGACTTGTGTGTTTTAATCAGCATATACATTTAATTATCCATCACAAATAAACACATAATAAACACAAGTAAATTCTTGCGTGTTTGTATTTGAAACGACCAACGTGTAAATAATTGTTACTTCAATAAAAGTTCCATTTATAAAACAATATTCTTTAAAATTGTTCAATAATTAATGTTATTTAAAGAATTGTCAACTCAAACTCAATTTATGATAATAATTTTACACTTGCTAAATACATAATAGATTAATTTAACTTTAATGTAAGTGGGAATCAATAAAAAAATATGAGTGCTAGGCAAAGTAACTCCAACAATAATTATCTGGTTTAGTCAGTTCCAATGTAAAATTTTGGGAAGCAGTGCCCTTTAAATATTTGTGGCAAACACTTAAATATGATCAGTTACTGACTGTCTGCATTTAATTACACAACAGACACTGATTTTCCATTAGTAAAATGTTACAATGTAATTACCACTTTTTGTTTTGTATTATCCCTACTTTATTGGACTTCAGGGGGCAGTCCAGTGCTTTTACTGTTATATGATATGACTGGTATATTCTCTTTTTAAACCAATCATAAACTGCTAACAAGAAGTAAAGTGAACCAGTCTAGTATGACATGGTTACAAAAAAATTATGGAGATTCTCAAGCCTTTTAAAAGTCGACTTAGCTTTCAATATCATGGAAAAAAACAGGAACTTCTTTACTGCATAACACATACATTTAAAGGCTCATAATAAACTTCTATAACGATCGTTTTAAATTTTAAATTCAATTCAGTGTTACTCTTCTTGATGATAGATTACAACTGAAAAAGTATGCAAATGAAAAAAAAACACAATGAATACCATTTCAAATAATTAAGAACGGGTTTTGTTTACAAATAAACACCTTCAATAGAAAATGGGGAGTCACATAGCTTTGGGAGATTGTATGGGATGCATCTAGATGCAGCTAAATAATTTTTAAATATATCCCTTTTATTCTCCTTATTGTATTTATGTGAAATGGAAAACAACGAGCACGGAAGCGACGAATCTTTCATATAAAATTTAAAAATACAAGAAGTTGCCACTAACGTGGACATATCCACCGCCACCTCGTAAACCCTTAGAAGCATTTCCAGAGAACTTGATTTAAATTATGCAAAATGAAAAAGTCGCCGAGCAACAGAAATCAAATGTAAATACCGCAAACTGAAATGCGTAGCCTATTGTAATATTACTTTGTCTTGTCCCAGTGAGCACTGGTGTGATGTTTTAAATCCAACCATAACTATGTGAGCTATAACCCCAAAACAAAAGAAAAACTATCTTTGATGAACAGACCTTATTCATTCGCATGACATATTATGTTGGGCTGGCTAGCATTTGTGCCTATTTATTTAAAAATCCAATCACAACTATAGAAGATACGGTCTTGATAGCAGTGGACGGACGGAGCTGAGACCTTGACCTTTGAAAAACAGACCGAAGTCATTCGCATGACACATCATCATGTCCTAGTTAACATTTGTGCAGTGTTATTTAAAAATCCAATAACAAATAAAGAAGATACGATCTGGACAGCAGCGGACGGATGTACGGAGCTGTGACCTTGGCCTTTGACGAACAGACCAATGCAATCACAACTAAAGAAGATACGGTGCGGACAAGACTTAACACAGTGTATACATTGGATTTTCAAACACTTGACCTTGAGTTATGACCTTGACCTTTGGCGAATAGACCCAAGTAATTCGCATGACACATCGTCTTTTCCTAGTGAATGTTATTTATGTTATGTTATTTAAAAAATTGCAATGACGACAAATGAAGATACGGTCCGGACAGAAGCGGACGGACAGAGCTGTGACCATGAACTTTGACGAACAGAACCAAGTCAATCGCATGACACATCGTCTTGTCCTAGTCAACACTTGTACCAAGTTATTTAAAACGCAAACACAACTAAAGAAGATACGGTTCAGACAAGAGGAAACACAGTGTATACATTTGATTTCCAAACACTTGACCTTGAGTTATGACCTTCACATTTGACGAATAGACCGAAGTCATTTGCATGACACATCGTCTTGGCCTAGTTAACATGTGTGCCGAGTTGTCTATAAATGCAATCACAACTAAAGAAGACACGGTAGAGACAGGATGAAACACATGGTATACATTGGATTTTCAAACACTTGACATTAAACTATGACCTTGACCTTTGATGAACAGATCAATGTTATCGCATGACACATCCTCTTGTCCTAGTAAACGCTAACGCCAAGTTTTTTAAAATTGCAATCTCAACTTAAGAAAATAAGGTACGGACAGCAACAGACGGACGGAGCTGTGACCTTGACCTTTGACGAACAGACCCAAGTCATTTCATATTACATCGTCTTGTCCTAGTGAACATCTGTGCCAAGTTATTTAAAATTTAAATCACAACTAAAGAAGATACGGTCCAAACAAAAGGAAACACAGTGTTTGCATTGGATTTCCAAATACATGACCTTGAGCTATGACCTAGACCTTTGATGAACAGACCAGAGTCATTGGCAGGACACATCGTCTTGTCTTAGTGAACAGTTGTGCCAAGTAATTAAAAATTCCAATCACAACTAAAGAAGATACAGTCCGGACAAGAGGAAACAAAGTGTATACATTTGATTTCCAAACACTTGACCTTGACCTTTGACGAACAGACCGAAGTGATACGCATGACACATCGTCTTGTCCTAATGAACATTTGTGCCATGTTATTTAAAATTCCAATCACACCTAAATGAGATACGGTGCGGACAACAGGGGACGCATGCACGGACGGACGCAGCCCATTTCTATATACCCCGCTTTGTTCGTAGTGGTGGGGGAGTAAAATTACTTTTAAATTACTTTAAAACAAAAAAATACTGACAGCAAGAAAGTGATTCTAATGTTATAGCATGTGTGACAGTGTGCATGTGATGGTGGATCCCGATCTTAATTTAGTTCTCATTTTTTTTCAGTATGTATAAATAAAATATGCTGATTACACTTTCGAAAAGGATACATTTTTATTGCAAGCTTATAAAAGAAAACTCAATAATGATGCATTATGTTGTCTCAATACCCATTAATTAGCATACTACCATTGCTTTTCACTTATTCTAAAAATAAACATGTATGTCACCTGAATATAGTAAACTACATGAGGCCTCAACCCTGTAATCAAAACTGTCTTATTTTCTTATTTTGGGAAATAATTGATAAATTGTAGCGATGCTCATAAATGATGTCTCACTCTTGTTTTCTATATCTGAGAATATATATACCACACACATCAAAATACATGTATTCATTTGTCAACATGAAGTACAATATGTTCATCTCCACTTGGTAGCGATGCATCATAGCAAGTTTCATAAAATTCCAATCCGAGTTTGTAGGGAAATAGCATGGACAATAATTTGGGGATACACAGGACGAATGGACAATGCAGTGACTATAATTATGCTTTTCAGAATTTTTTCGGTAAGCATAAAAACTGATATTAAAAAATAAAATATCTTTTACGCTCTTTGTCGCGATCACAAATATGCAAGTTGACATCTTTCAACCATTTACAGTAGTAATACCATTTTTCCGAAAAAGGAGTGAAAATAAGGGTCCACGCACATCCTGGAGTATTCTTAATTTATGTTTGCTGCAAGTTATTTACAGAAGTAGTTTCAAAAGAAATTTTACCAAAATTGCTCTGTGTCCCTTTAAACCATTATCTTCTCAGAATAGCACCACCACCCCACCCCTACTCCCACCCCCTTACACACAGAGAAATAGATCCAGTGCCAAGAACCCCTATATATATACTACAAAGTATTTACACATGTATAACACTCAGTATATATAGCACCTACCATTCAGCTTCATCCCCATCTCCAAACACTTCATATGTGGACAATATGCACAGAAATTTCTCCGATATTTATCAATGTGGCAACTGCAATAGCCTTCACAAGAATATTTCAAATCTTTACAAACTGTTCCCTCAAAGAAACCTTTACAGCCCTCACAACTGTTAATACAACAAAAACAACATGTTTTAAGCATATTTTTCAATGGTAAGACAAAGGACTGAACAATAACACATGCCTAAAATTGTCTGAGCAGAACGGTTTCTGTTTTTTCTTTCCACTTCTTTAGATAAATGTCAGAAATGTAAAAACATGAATGTATGATTTAGTATAAAATGATAATTAAAGTAATTACTGCAAATTCAACCAGATTATCTGTTGTTGTTGTATGGTGTCAAGCGTCACTTTCAACAATTATTCAGTCATATCGCGACGGTGTCTACTTGAGACAGTATTCTAAGCGCTGTCACACTGGAGTATCATGCCGCAGACACATGGTATGATACCCCACCCAGTCACATTATACTGACACCGGGCCAACCAGACCTAGAACTTTCCTCTTAATGCTGAGCGTCAAGCGAGGAAGCTCCTAGTACCATTTTAAAAGTCTTTGGTATGACCCGACCGGGGATTGAACCCACGACCTTCCGCATGCGAGGCGGACGCTCTACCACTAGACCACGCCGCAGTCTCCCACATTATCTAATGTACACACATGTTATATATGTGTTTAACATTATGACTGGAACCAAGATTTAAAATAAAAGATTCTAAAGTAAACCACAACTACCTAAACTGATATAAACTTGTGATTATATATAAATATGAATGCTTTTAAATAATCAATTGATCCGACCATTTATATGATTAGAAATGACAAATCATACAATACAATATAAAGAGATAATAAAGATGACCATGAATAAAAAATAATGACTTATTGATTAAATATTTAGCAATTTTGATCAGCTTCATAATCTAACAACCTATGGTCCTGGAAGGTTAAACCGAGCACCCCCATCTCTGATAACTTTCCCACTTGAATCAGCGGTTGTGAGAGATGGATGATGATGAGGCACAATGTCTTAATCAATCATCATTGAGACTGTGGTCAGGTAGGGATTCAAACTCAAGACCCCTGGTCAGAAGCTCTACCATCTAAACTGAGCTTAAGTTTACTTTCCTCAAAAAATGAAGCACTCCTACACCTTTCGACATATTTTTCACTCCTAACAAATTTACATTTTGCCAATATGTTTTGTCCAAACATGAGGAAGTATTTGACAAAGATAATTTAAGGACTGAATCAGAAGCAATTTAGGCTATTTGGTTGGTTATCAATTTCAACATAGTCTCTCTTTTAATAAACATTTCAACTAAAATTGGAAAAGAATGGATTTAAATTGCTAAAAACAGAAAGGATACCAGCTTTTCAGACCGACAGATTAAAATGCAATCATTTTAATTATGGCAAGTAAATAAAGTATTTAAATACCTATATACTTCGTAGTTTTTGCCCAATGCTATATCTCCACATATGGCACAGACATGTGTAACACTGGGTGTTGTGTTGACCAAATGCGAGTCTTTCGAAGAGTCCACAGAGCCCGAAGATCCAAGTGGCATCGATGACACAGACGTGAATGATGATGAGTGAAGTGTTGACGAGTGCCTGGGGATAGACTGTTTTGACAAAGGCATCCCTGGATGCATTCCATAACTGAGGTTAGAGTCCTGGGATATGGCAGTCAAGGAAGACACGACAGATATCACTGGCGAGCCCATTGGTGACATCGACCACACACTAGATACTGGACTGGTCATACTCATTCTGTCAATCCCAATCAAAATGGACTTTACTAGGCTGTTGTCGCTATCCAATGACACTGGAAAAAACAGTAAACAACATTGTTAACTTTATACGTTTTGGTTAATAGTTTATTTTACGTTTCAATGTCTAAATTCAATCCGTTTGTTCAATGATACATCTTGCACTGTTATTTCCACTCAATTTAAAAAGTTCAACTAGAAGTGCAAGGTTTCTTTTTTTAACTTGTAGTTTTAAAAATCACAACTCAGTTCTCTAACTAGTAAATTGTGGTAACAGGTATATTACCAAAAGTAAACTAGAATTTGTTTTTAAGGGAAAAATTATGTCTTCACTTCATACAACTGTGAAATTATCTTCAATGTTAAAATAATGAATAAATTTACGGCGTACCAACACATTAGAGATTATTCGACGCCAACAGGAAGGAAGATTCTAGGTTCACTCTATACAAAAATAACAAATTAACATACATATTAAAAAAAAATACATTAACAAATGAATATGCAGAATGAGCCTAGAACCTTGAGTTTCAGCAAATGCTATCGTATTACTCAAAGTGTGGCTTCTTACGACATGCTTAAGCCACAGTGATCCTATTCTTGCCATCACTCATATGGCTCCCTGGAACCACACAGGGGTTGATAATTTAACCATAATAGTGAACATGATAAAAAAATGATAAAATGAACACGATTCCCATTCGGAGTATTTCTACCCCTCTGCAGAGATCGACAGTGATTTTATTCCTAGCCGGAACCACACGGGCTCAAATTTAAATTAAATGTTAAACCACAGATGTCGGAATATATGTCGTGACAGAAAGTGCAACTATGTTCTGAGAGTGAAAACATAATGATTATAAATTCAGTACACTAACCCCTATACATCCCAGCTCTTTGATTTTTCAAAACCCCAATATTATAGCCTATTCATAGGGATTTGCTATGAGCAGACAATACTTTAGATTTTATATTGACGTCGAATTGAAAAATTTCTGTTTTCCCCCATAATATTCCTATAAACAAGTGGGCCAAATCGGCCCTTAATTGCTTACCTGTGGCAGAGGAGACAATGCCAAATTTTTGCAGGTGCTAGTGTTTACGTAAATTCTTATAATCCAGTTTTTGTTAATTCAAGGACCATAACACCTATCATTAATCATCCGATTTGACCAGTTTAGGAACTATAAACTGTGAGTGCTAGAGTGCACACAACATCAAATACACAAACATTTTGACAATTCAAGGGCCATAACTCTGACAATATATATCCGATTGACCAGTTCAATAACTTGTTCAATATATTATGGTTACATAATTACTGTGTAAGTATGTCGTATATTAACCCTTTTCTCCATAGATATTCTTTTTTTTATGCACCCAATCAAAGAAGGCCTGTGCAAACAGTGCAGGAAGAGTTCAGAGCAATCTGAACACTTCCTGCACTGTTTTCCACTTTGTCAGTTAATATAAACATAATTCACCCAACATTTCAAAAGCATTCTATATAAGGTGTCCAACGGTGTCTATATTAGGTGTCCAAAGGTGTATATATGAAGTAAAGGGTTAAATGAAAACTGGAAGTGCACGCAAGATCAAATATCATACTTTTTGACAATTCAAGGGTTCCAACACTAATTATCCAGTTTGGTCAGTTCAAAAACTTGTCGTTCATATAACAGTTATATTCTACTGTATTAGTTTAATGATGATCAAATAAAAACTGCACATGTTAGAATGTACACAACAAAATTCACATTTTTGATGACTGAGAATTTTGTTGTGCGATTTGACAAGTTCAAAAACTTGTCCAAGATATTATGGTTATATAACTATTGTATCAGTTTAGTTGACATCAAGTGAAAGTTGCGAGTACTAGGATGCACACAAGTTCAAATAATGCAATATTTAACAATTCAAGGGCAATAACTCCGACATTGATAACCTGATTTGACCAGTTCAAAAACTTATCTAAGATTTTATGATTACATAATATGAATATAACAACTGTATAAGTTTGGTGAGAACCAAATGAAAAATGCTTGTGCTAGAGTGCACACAAGGGCAGATAGAGCTGTTTTTGACAATTCAATGGTCATTTCTCTGACATTAATAATCTGAAGGACTTGGTCCGAGATATTATATTTATATAACTACTGTGTAAGTTTGATGAGGATCAAATGAAAGAGTGTACACAAGGTCAAATATTGCATGTTTTAATGTTCAAAGGGCCATGACTTTGACACTGATGATTCGATTTGGCCAGTTCAAGAATTATTGTTATATAACTACTGTGTACGTTAGGTGAGGATCAAATGAGAAATGCGGGTGCTAGAGTGCACACTAGGTAAAATATTGCAGTGTTTAAAGTTTTAAGTGCCATAACTCTGACATTAATAATCCAATTTGGCTAATTCAAGAATTTGTCCGAGATATTATTATTATATAACAACTGTGCAAGTTTGGGGAGGAATAAATGAAAAAATGCTGGTGCTAGAGTGCACACACTGTCAAATATTGCAGTTTTTAAGGTTTCAAGGGCCATAACTCTAACAGTAATAATCTGATATGGCCAAATCAAGAAATTGTCCAAGATAGTATACTTATATACTTACTGTGCAAGTTTTGTGAAGAAAAAATGCGGGTGCTAGCACACACAGTCAAATTGTGCATTTTTTTAATGTTTCAAGGGCCATTGACTCTTACATTAATAAACCGTTTTGGCCAGTTCAAGAACTTGTCTGAGATATTATGGTTATATAACTACTGTGTAAGTCTGGTGAGGAGCATACGAAAAATGCGGACACTTGAGTGCACAAAAGGTCAAATATTGCATTTTAATGTTTCAAGGGCCATAGATCTGACATTAATACTCCGATTTGACCATTTCAACAACTTGCCTGAGATATTATAGTTATATAACTACTATATAAGTTTAGTGAAGATCCTATAAAAATGCAGGTGATAGTGTGCTAACAACATAAAGTTCACAGACATACAACAGGCAATAATTATCCTTACATCAACAATTAAATTAAAGATTATGCAAACCGAGGGACTGGGATGTATAGAGGTCATGCAAGGTTACTTTTACTTTTTAGCTCTATTCTATTCTGATTGCATATCCTATATGAAAAAGTTTGTCAGAAAAAATATCACAATTTCAACCCTTTTGGGGCCTCTTTGGGTCCTTTTTCTCCTTATTGTTTGCAAAAAAATAACAATGCTTCAGATTTCAAACTATAAATTAGTAAATGAACAAAATTATGGACAAGAAATAATTCTGCCAAAATACAATCAAGACTTATGGTTCTTGTCTCTATAGAAATCTAGATGATGCTGAACGCATGTGAAGTTTCATTCATGTCCAATGATAGGTTGATGAAATATGTACCAACACAATAAATGTAACCGGCTTAAAAACTCTAACAAAACGATGAAATGTGTACCAGCTCAAAACCTTTAACCTGCTCAAACAACCCCAAAATAGGGATATTTCAGAAATCTCCAAACTTCGTATTATCAAAATCTGCATATGATTAATGAGTTTTTGTTTTGTTGGGAGTGAGTTTTTAAAATCTATTTTATATTTCAGTAATAGCAATTGATTCCTTTCTAATAGACTTAAATAATATTGTCAACAAGGATATCACTAGTTGTCACAATGGTCTGTGACAAGTGATATTCTTGTTGACAACATATTGTCATATTAACAAACTTAAATAAAAATACTCCAAATGTTATGAGTATTGTTCTATTATTTCATGTGACCGACAAAACCATAATCAACAGAAAGGTCCGTATTTTCGTAAATATTAAATAAATATAAATTGTAACTAACACGGTCATTGTATAATACTAAGTAAATAGTTTTGTACTGGTAATAAATTCATACTCCTTTTTATTGAGTTCATTTTTTTACATTGAAAGTGAGCATTTTACCAACAGATACCGTATGTATGATATTATTGAATTTAGGTTCCCTAAAGAGTGTGAAATGGACATTGTTAAAGATCATGTTTCGTATCTGTTTTTAAATTCACAACCATATGTAGCAAGCCATACCAATAATTGAATGTGTCATCTGGTGTGTAAAACCATTATTTACTTGCCCTGCTGCCACACGTTTTACACGCATTGTGTTTATCATAATAAATCGACTACTCGAATTATTGTTTATGTAAAATAAAAATGCTTAATTATGAATTCCTTCAGGGACTGAATCAAGAAATTGATCATTTCTAAAGAACATACAGATCAGAAAAAAATCAAAGCCGTTACAGAACATATATGCTACACATATTTTATTGCTTTTGAAAAGCAAACGGGTTAGGCCACAAGTTACAAAATCGGCTCTTCTAAACAACAAATTATTTGCATAAAACAACGAAGATGGCAATAAAACAGAACATCGCGCTCGATTATATGGATCCTGTCAAAACGGTTCTTCGCAATCCACGGCGACAGGCCTTGAAATTATTATTATTATAAGGATCATGCTCATAAATGGGAAAATCTGTTTCAGAAAATGGAGATGAAATGTTGCTGAAAATATATTATTGTTTATTATATGTGCATAAACATTTTTTCGCAGATATTGGTTAAGATCAGCATGTGCGGTTTTGTTCGAGTCGATATTTCAACATGTAGTGTATATTTAACGCTGTACCATCTTGTGTACGAGATGTAGTATTTAACAGTCAAAACAGGCGAACTTATATAAACATGTTGAATTTTATAAAAGTTTTATTTTTACATTTCCTTAAGACCAAGACCAAAATTTTACATAAGCATGACGGCAAGCATAAATAAATGCACTATAAATCAATGAATAGTATACATGTTAAGCAATTTATGATCATTTTAAATATAAATACATATCGCACGCACGCACGCACGCACGCACGCACGCACGCACGCATACACACTCATTTATATACATACAAAATGACCTATTTATGTGTCGACGTGCGTAAAACACCATTCATTCATTCATTCATATACATACAACAGAAATACCAAAAATAGTCATTTCAATGTAGTATCTTTCATATTATAAGAAAGTATCCGCATTTTAGTTGTTGCAGATATACTTTGAAAACTACAGTATACTATTGAATATAGATATGTATTGGGATTTCCGCTTTGTCGAGAATTGCGAATTAACAATGAATATATGATATGAACAAAAAATCTTGTTTTAAAAATCGATGTTTTACTGAAAAAAGTTTGCATCTTTGTAAATGGTATATCACGTGCAGCTTGTCTTATTTTATCGTATGTAATAATAGTTGAGTCAAGACAAAATGCATTTGATTGTCCTACTGTTGTTTTATTTTTAAAGCACGTTCGTCCGACAATTGCAAATCGACACCGACTCAGGCTATATTCATTATTTAATAGGTAATAGAAAATGTGTCTTAAAACTCAAATACATTATAATAATGGTATGAAATAATTAACTTACTTTTTGTCAAGTTTAGTCCATAAAACGAATATAAAATGTATCCGCTATAAACCGCGTGGCGGTAAATGCCTTCGGCGCCAGAAAATTATATCAAAATAAAAGCTTTCACGGTTTTGTCATGTGCAATTTGGCTTGTATAATGCTTAATGTAATAGTTATAATACAAACACTAATACAGATATCAATATAAATACAACTACTAACACTAATACTAATACTAATACCGGTACATGTACAAGTACCAATACCATTACCAATATTAAAACTAATAATAAGACTAATTATAATACTAATACTTATAAAAATACTAATACTAATATTTAAAAAGATAGTAATACTAATGCTAATACTAATTCTGATAAAATACTAATACTAGTACTAATGATAATACTAATACTATTAATAATATTAATACTAATACTTATAGTACTAATAATTATACTAATACTTATACTTATAATACTACTAAAACATGATACTAATAATAATACAACTACTTATACTAATACTAACTATTAATACTATGCCATGGTATGTATCATTCTTCTGATGAAAGAAAATACTGTCGCTAATATTGCATCAAATGCATAAAAACAATATGTAATGAAGTCGTTGATCCGGAGGAGGTGGGGATGTTATTCTGACTAAATCTGTATCATTAATATTTTTAAAATGATTGAATAAATTACTTACATCTAAATCTGTGGCGTCTTGTGCTCTTTTTTGTAAGAAATTCCTGTCACACAAATATATTTATTCTGATAAGTGTACACTCTAAGTAATATGTGTAGTATGTGACCAAAAATGGCTTAAAATGTAGGGAATTTGTATATCTATGTTCACTTTAAGCGAAAAATTAAAAACTCACATATCGACAAACAGTAACGTGTTGTGCTGCGGTGCTGTGTGTGGGCACTGTTAGAGAAGTATACTGTGAATGCACATTAGTCAAATTACGGTTAATTTGCCACATAAACATTGAGTCACTGACAACTTAATATATTGAATATTTTCTAACATTGGGTGCACTGGCACTTATTAAAATATAAAATCTTGAAATAGAGCTTAACTCTTCTATTTCGTTTCGTTAAGATTGTCATGTTATAATACTTGCTTATTTAGTATTATAAGATTACTCTCTTGTCTTACAGTTTTGTATTAAAACGAGTTATACTACAATATGACATTATATGTTTGTAGCATACAAATTGTGTTAAACTTCCATACATGCTATTACTGTGTAGTATGTAACGGGATGACCTCGACCGTTGCAGACCCATTACGGGGACCTTATGCTAGCTACCTATCCCCCTAAAAAAATCAACAACAAAAAAAAACACACATAAATTATATGGAATAAGCAATTGAACACATTACCAACCTTTTCAATAAATTGATACAGGTCAGTTTGACTATATTTGATTTTACTTGTGGTGTTTTCCTTTACGATATTAACAATGGACTAATAGCTAAGTTTAAGTATTGGTACAATAAATAAAACATGATAAACTGCACGAGAGAAAGCTACTTTAAGTTGTGTATATTCAAATAAGCTTAGCGCATGCACTCTCTATTAAATACTCATTAGAACTGTTTGTTTCGGCAAATACTTATGGTAATTCCAATAGAATATTAATGAATTAAGGTTCAGCGTTGCCGATGCGGCGTATGCAACCACCGCCCATTGCTTGGAATCCAACATATTGTAATACTACGTCATCCTTCATTAATCCCTTTCATTGCTTAGGCCCGATTAGCTCATGACTATCACTCCAGTGGTCGTGAGCTCGAATCCCCGCTCGGCCACAATCTCCGTGGTGGTTGATATACGACATTGCGTCTCATTATCATTCGTCTCTCACCACTGATTCAAGTGAGAACATTATCAGTTACTTGCGGAGATGGGTGTGGTTATGTTAACTGGTCGTCTGTTAGCCCTCGATGGCATAAAATGACGCTAAATATTCAATCAATTGATATATTCCTTTCCTTGCATGTGCATTGTTATCTAGCTATTACATATTTGTTACTTTGTTATTTATGAAACGTGGTGAATTTTCTGCTACATAGCTGGGATTGTATGCATGTTTGTATGATTGTATACTTGTGGTTTGTACAGTTTGGTCGCTGATGTATGCATTATCCTAGTGTAATCTACTATTCTTAATATTCTCAATAAGGACATGCATCGTCTTTTGTCGGAATATTGCACCGATCTTCAATTCCGAGGAAGATACATTTAACAGCACTCTGTTCCTATATAGTGTTCTTTTGTTTGTTACAAGCACAATGTCTCTAAATAAGTTCACTGTGTTCATTATAAAAAACTATTTAAATGTCAAAAAATGTAAATTTGTTGTTTTTGTACATGTAGAGTGAACCTGGAATCTTCCTTCCTGTTGGCGTCGAATAACCTATAATGTGTTAGTACGCCGTAAAACCCTATTCATTCATTCATTCATTCATTTATTCATTCATTCATTCATTCATTCAAAAAATGAAAAACATTGGGAAAATGAGCATTTTTCTTGAAATGGGGGTGGGGGGGTGGGGAGCTTTGTGAACTTGGTCTTTTGTACGTGAAACTCAATCATCAGTTTTAATTTTTAATGGACACATTTTGGGTTATAGTGACAACAGCTTATTTGTTTTGTAAACAAACTCTGGCCATTATAACAGATACATATATGTCGCTGTCTCACTTGCTGTATAATCCCATGAGTACAACAGCGTTAACTTGTTCGTGCCAAGATCTTCATTTAAAATAGTTGGGTACGGTGAATTAAGGTTTAATCTAATGCTAAGTGTTGTATTTGCAATAAAATATGTAGTATGCCATCAAGTCTTTGTACAAAATATTTAATTTTTATTTTTTTAAATGTTTGACATGTATAAACAAATGTATTTGTTGTATTAAAATAATTATCGCCGTTGCAACTGGTTATCACATTAGCTGTACTTATGATAGTATGTATTGCTTGTGTGTTTTTGTTCTTTTAATAACGTTTGCAGTATGTAACTAGTAATGTAAGTTTGTTAAAAACCATTGTAAAAAATAAATTCTCAAAAGACTAAACAGTATCATGACATTAATAAAAACAAAACAAATAAAAATGTTTGACATCAAACCTGGGTAACTCAATGAACGATGCTTTATTAGAGAAGTGACAGATACTTGAGTTTGCTACCCGCGTTATCTCATTGTAGTTAAGAAAAATGGCTTTGTAAAAGAATATAGAATGACATTAATTTGAAGGAGCATTGTATTGCTTATGGTGTAATAAGATGTTAAATATTCAATATAAAATAAGTTGCCCTTTATATAAAAAAAAATCTTTCTAGCACACTGAATAAGGATTTCTGTATTTTTACCGGGGTTAAATACTTCTATCTCACCCTAGGACTGGGATAAAATTCTCGCGCTGTGACGGTGGAACCATCTGGATGACATATTAGTATATTATATATATATATACGACGTAAATCATATAATTAAACGTCTTAAAAGCGGTCGATGTAAAATATATAACAACACATTAAGTTAAAATAATTACTTAATATGTAAAAGAATCATTCATGGCTCTTTCGGTTCGGATAGAAAATTCCGTCCCTTGGGATAACTGTTTTCGCGGGAACTCGACTCGGGACGGAATTTTGTATCCAAACCTCAAACATATCTTATAATCTTCCATGACACTTGATATCTTCCTCACATGACCTGACGAAAATATTTGTGTAATCTCTTTTCTCATAAACAAATAATCGTAATCTGACATGTACTTTAATTGTAACGCCTACAAAAATATTATACAACTTGGTTTTATTGTAAGAACCGTAAAAAAGAGACAGACATCACATCAGAATAATAACGTTAACGTTTATTTTTATGAAGTCTTGCTAACCATTGAAAACAGGATCAGGGTAAAAATTATATTTGAAGTGTAGGCTATGAGTGTTACCATGTGTAATTTCTGGTACATACTCGGTATATACATACTCTTCATATTTCTGTGAACGTTTGGGAATTATACACTCATTTAAAAAGAAGGACATTTTGTGATGACGATTATCGAGGGTTTATCTTTGTCTGAGATGAACTGGAGAAAAAATATCCATCATGAGTTCATGTGGAATAGACAAATCTTACTAAAATGCAGCACATTTTGTTTTTAAGATACTAGTATCAAAATTTCTCTGGAAGAGGGGTCCCATACCCCACACCAGCACTGAAGTTAATGACAACCATGTATTAAGGCTAAGATCTCACTAGAATAATGCGTTTTAATTTTTTTTTTCGGAAAAGGTCCCGTAGCACCACGAGAGCAGAATCGGATTTGAAATACACTTGAAGTTCGTTCGTTTCTTTTTAAATCTTGATAAAAAAAATACCAGCCGCAAACTATTGAAATAATTAACAACCATATAATATCCAAAACCTGAATAGGATACAGCATTTGGGTGTTTAAGGTATCGAAATGCTCCGGGGGAGGCCCCTGTACCCCATCAGCGTTATGGGTTACATCCTCCGACAATCTCCCTTCAGGTTGCCAGGACCCCTAATTGAAACCCGTGCACTGACGGATTTATAAATGTGTCGGAGAAAAATACCCCAATTGTTCATGTAGAATGTATAAAGGACAAGGCAGGTTAATTTCTGGTGTATTTTATATTCATTATCTTATTGTTAATGGAAATCTATTTATAACGTTTCGTCTGGACAGCGACGGTGATATAATAAATAACAGTACAATTTGTGACCCAGAAACGCGAACATGCCAAAAATTATAGTGATTGAATTTAGGGTATCAAATTACAAACCGTACACCTTTCTCTCTCTCTCTCTCTTTCTCTCTTTCTCATGCTAATAATGACATTAAAAGATAAATGTTTTTGTTTGGTTAACCTTATCATTGAAAAGTGTTATCATAAACTAGACTTAGTCTACATTTTTTCGACCACTATCTTTAATGCGAAATTATATATTTTCAGTACGTATTTTAAAAGAATGTATCTTCTTTAATTCTTAATCATCGCGTCTCAATAAGTTAAGCTTTTCTATAATTAAATTATGTTGTCCATAGCATACATCAATTAAATGGTACCGCCTGGTTTTCGAGCGAAATATAGTCGCATTGATTTAACTGTATGTATGTAATTCACTTGATAATATAATTTATTTATCTTCTCATTGTCAGAAACTAGATATTCTAAGCGTTCCTTACATGTTTGGATTTATCATAAATAAAGATGTTAATATGCACCGCCAGCTACCCTTTATAAAATTTAAAATTAACAGTGCCACTATGTTTTACACCTGTTCCCTAATCGACATTACTTTGCACGATGAATATGCGTTATAAATTAAAAAGACATGACGCGTTGATTTCTATATTTTTTAAGATTATAAAGGTTCATTCGTTAGAGTTTTACAAAATCATTTAAACATCGTTACGAGGTATTTCCTGCTAAATAATCATTAAATTCAATTGAGCTGGATCCATGTTGAAGTTTTATCGCGCATTTTTAAAGAAGAGACAAGTATAATCATTATCTCCACGTGTTTGGTGGTTTTAAATACTTGTAGAATAGAAAATCTTAATAAATCTTCTTTAAAACCGGATCCTCATACCGGTTTTGATATACAACAGCCCTTACGTGTGAGCATAACTCTGGTTGACATCTCATTACATTGTGTATATGGATATAACATTAAATTCATTATGTTGTCAAAAACAATTACAGTTTACTCATAGTACAATTATGGCTGTCTGAAATTCACTCACACTGTTAGTTGAGGTTGCAACTCCCATAAACATTATCCTATGGAACGTGTTATGGTTTGACTAGACGTTGGCGACCTAAAAAGAGAGAGATCGTTTTCAAGATATTAGATAAAATTGTCCAGGTGGTGTGAAGCTTCATCTGTCGATTGAAAATATATTATAACTTTCGTCCAGCTGTGAGGAAATTAAAATAAAAAGTTCTTTACAATGAAATAAACTGCATTAATTACTTTATGCATCACCTTATGGGACTTTGTTAAAATGATAGCATCAATGCGAGCTTTATAGATTCGCAAAGCACGACTATTTAAAAGCAAAAACGGCCGTATTTAAAGCCCCAACATCCGATCAGGCTATCGGTCCACAGCGCGTGTTTTATCAACTGGGAGGGTATGATATGGCAAAAAATAGAACAGTAACAATAGCAGACAGCAACAATGCAGAAGGTTTACAGATATACCCAATATCCCTTTATTCAAGTTGGTTTAGCCCACTATGAATCATTTAGTACATTTTGGAGGGAAATCAAAAATACATAGATATAAATATTAAGAATGTTACATGTTATGTGCTGATATTTTTATCACTTTTAGTGACGAAAAATAAGAACTTCTAATTATATTCATACTTGGATATTTTATTAATACTGGGATGTTACTGAGAAAAATAGTAATAATTAACACTTTGATGAATATATTAGGAATTAGACTTGAACTAATGTTGATGTGATTAAAAATTGCAAAAGGTGTCTTTTTTCAACACAATACCTCAAATTATACCTTGGATATAAAGTTGTGTGTTAGAGACTGTGCTAATAATAAACATTGTCAAGGCGTGCATATCAAAAACAAAATAAAAAGTGAAAAAATCAATAATAATTGGTTCCTGTCATAACAATGGTATACACTGAGGGAGATAAAATACTTCAACTTCATTAAAGCAGAAATCATGATGAATAAATCAGTTGTAATTGAGAATTTACGGATAATTACTTAAGAAAAAGACCAGAAATTGTTTTTGATTTTGGTAATGGTATGTGTATTTAGTATGTGTTATTGTAAGTGTTAGTGTCAGCATTACTATACGAGTCGAATTTCCCACGCGGCAAAAATATTGAGACTTATCAGTCAATATGCCGTTAAAAGCAATATCCTGCTCTGTCAGTTTTTGTTTGTTTTAATTTTTTGACGCAAATAGAATTTCCCGCCACGCCACGTTAATATTACTCGACTCGACCTAACATGCCTATATATAGAGAGAGAGGATACTCCCAACATGCGCCGTATATACCAGGATTAGGTCGTGTTTGGAGCAAGTGGCAAAAAGTAAGTCTATTTCTATAGCATTATTTTGTCTCGTTAGTTACTTGTTTGTGTTTGCATTTTAAAAACATTTTCTGTAAGTTATACAAAGAGTAAAATAAATATATTCATGTTTAATGATAACTATAGTTCGAATCGGTGGTTTTGTAAGGAAATTAAGGAAAATTAACTTTTCTCCAGAGTTATATTTTTACATGAAATGACATTCTGGCTAAATATTGATATTTAACACTGTAATATAAAATTTGCTGTTGATAGACGTGTATATGTCGAGATAAAAATCAAAATCATTTAATATTGAATTCGAAAAAAACAAATTTTCTTGGTTCAACTGTTATATCATAAAGGTCAGATAACACATGTTCATTCATTCATTCATTCGCATGATAAATACTATATATAAAAAAACATACAAACCTAAGCTGAGAGAAATATTAAATACATAAAACAATTCACACCAAATGTTTCCATATATACATAAAACAGGCACTATAAATTACAAACAGTGTAAAATCAAACTGCAAAAAATTAAAACAATCAGTTTTAGTATTAGTATAAGTATATATTAGTAGTAGTATCAGTCTTCACATAAGTGTAAGTATTAGTTTTAGTTTAGACCATTCTTAATAATGTCTCATGAAAATGCATATATACACCAGAACGAGGCTAGGAGCACGTCCTATCTTTTTAAGATAGGTTTTAAAAGGTTTACATTGTAACTGATACAAGAATGTTGACTGTTCGTGTCAATAATAAAAATATTAAGAATGTACATATGTGCTGAGCGCGTTTTGTATAGAGTCACACTGGTATGGTTATTAAGAAAACAATTATTTTCGACAATAAGTTGAATATCAAACTTGAACTAATGTTGCTGTGATTAAAATTCCACGCTTGATGTGTTTTTTAGCACAATACCCTCAGATCACTATTTGGATACAAAATATAAAACGATCTGATAGGCACTATGTAACTGATAACTGCAATTAATGTGTTTACTTTATTATACCATGGGTTTCAACTGTAAATGATAAATTGATGTCAAGGTCGCGCACTTCAAAAACAAAATAATATAAAAGAAAATCATTAAATACGAGTTATTGTCATAACAGTGTAATACACGGAGAGAGTGAAACACTTTCCTAAAAGTCGTGATAAATATATTAGTTGTAAATAGGAATTTTCAGATGATTAATTGAAAATAAATAGTAAAAAGTGTTATTGACTTGGTTGAATTCACTTTAAAAAGCGTTCATTTGTAAAAACAATATAATTATATTCATGATAGTCTTTATGCAAACACTTTCTACAGTTCGAATCTTAAGCCGGATCCGATTAGCTCAGTCGCTTACGCATCTTACTATCAATCCAAGGGTCGTGAGTTCGAATCCCCGCCCGGCAACAGTCTCCGTGATGATTGATATACGACATTGTGTCTCATTATCATTCGTCTCTCACCGCTGATTGAAGTGGGAAAAGTTATCAGTTACTTGCGGAGATGGTGTGTGCTCGAGTACTGGTTAACCTTTCATGATCCCAGGAAACAGTGGTTAGGTAAACTGATCGTCTGTTAGCCCTCGGTGGCATAAAAATGACGATAAATATTCAATCAATGAATCAATCGAATCTTAAAGGCATAGTACCACCATTGGAAAAAGGAAGTGCTTCCGTGGAGTAGTCGCATAATGGCGGTTATAAATAATCCTCGTTTCTTCTTCTTTAAAATGCATTTTCCTTATTTTAATGCTCTTTTTTTTATTTAAATGGCATTATTGATGTATTTTGAACATTTTGATAGCATTTGAATTGTTAATTTAGAAAAAAAAAATGATGCTTGGAAATTGGGGTATGAATACATGATTTCGGAAGTCTACTTTCACTTTGTCAACAGTGTACACACTGAGAAGAAAAACATATCTTATATGGCACATGACCCCTACTTTTCTCATCATATTTTGATAGTGCAGATGTTAACAAACAGTAAAATGTAGGTTTCACTTCTTTCGTTTGGGTTTCTCTATGAATGACAAGCCTTCAAACTTTTATTATTTACTATAGAATAAAGAACAAAAATGAATGGTGGGATTACACCTAGAGACCCACTTTCTGATCCATAGGATCAGGTGAATTTGATACTCCAGCGAGGTTGTGTATATATTTGACAGATAGCAGTACTGTGTTAAAGACCAAACCTGGGTATAAAAGGGGGGTAATGGCGGTGGGAGTGTTTTCCCTTATTTTTCAAAACACATTCAGATCTGAATGAGTAATTTTCCAAACTTAAATTAATTCATGGATTGAAAAATTTGAAATTTGTCATGCAACATAGTCTTAATATTACTCACAGTTCCTGAAAATTTCAGAATAAAATCTGCAATAATTTATTACTTATTGCTTTCAACAGACAATCAGTTACAGAAAAGTTTGAACTTTGTGGGAGGTGCAAACTGGGCAATATTTGTCATGTGACCCTGTTTGTAAACAAACTGGCATGCTGGCTGTATTTAAGATATAATAGTTAAATACAAACTACAAATCATGCAAGACTTACCAAACTTTTAATGATTCCTTCTATTATCCTTTTTTTAATCACCAACTGTTGTATATCACCATATTTAATTTAATTATACAATTGTTCCTCTTCTTTATTAAAAAAAATTATGGTGCCACATGAATGTATCATTTTACATGTGTATTATATCTGAAATGATAGCTTTAGATTTAAACTAAAGATAGTGTTTACACTAGGAATATCATAAATATATATATATATATATATATATATAATATTATATATATATAATATATATAAACGGCTGTTGTCAAATGAAAGCTTTTGAAAGTGACTTAAAATTACCAAATCAAAAAACATTTCTGATCTTTTTCTTAATTAATTATCAGTAAATTCTTAATTACAACTGATTTATTCATCATGATTTCTGCTTTAATGAAGTTGAAGTGTTTTATCTCCCTCCGTGTATTACATTGTTATAACCGAGGAACCATTTTTTTAATGATTTTTCACTTTTTATTTTGTTTTTGATAAGCGCGGCCTTGACATTGTTCATAACCACCACAATTTATAATTTACAGTTGATACACATGCATGATAAAACACCCAACATTAATTAAAGTTTATTATTAGCACAGTCTCTATCACCCAACTTTGTATCCAAGGTACGATTTGAGGTATTATGTTGAGAAAGACACCTTTTGCAACTTATAATCACATCAACATTAGTTCAAGTTTAATTCCTAATATATTCAACAAAGTGTTGATTATTACTTTTTTTATCAAAAAACATCCCAGTATTAATATAATATCCAAGTATGAATATAATTGCAAGTTCTTATTTTCCGTCACTAAAAGTGCCAAAAATATCAGCACATAACATGTAACATATCTATGTATTTTAATTTCCTTCCAAATCGTACTAAATGATTCATAATGGGCTATACCAACTCGAATATAGGGATTTTGGTCACATCTGTTAGACTGATTATAATGCTTGAATTGTGGTTTAAAATTAATAGGCACATATGTTCATATACATAATTACTTTGATATCAATCAACAACATTTTCACATCACTTAATAGTTTTGATAAAACAGTAGTTACCTGATAATGATTAATTAAAGACCCTGTAGTCCCTAATGCTAAAGTGGGATGTGATATTGACCCCAGAGTCAACATTCCTGTATCAGTTACAATGTAAACCTTCAGCATTGGTTTACAAACATTTTGCTGTATTCTATTGTTAGACCATATTATACACTCCCAATTGATAAAACACGCCCTGTAGAGTATCTCATTTACATCCGATAGTCTGATCGGATCTTTAAAATAGAACTAGCACATCTAGATGTAAATAGAGAAGATAATTAACCAAGCCACAGCTATATGAAAAATATATTCTGGTGTTTAAAAAAAATATACATTTTCATCACTAAATATTAAACCTTTCTGAGTGTATACAGATTACGCCACTAGTCATTCTAATCAAAACATGTCTACACAGTTCATCAAAATTTATTTTGTCTGTCTATTTACATTTTCTTTCCAATCTAATATCGCTAGGTGAGTTAGAAAACGGTATGATTCGTCTGAAGTGTATTAATTTGTCTTGCAATTGTAACAAAGCATTATTAAAACTTTCCACATGTGTCCATACAATACATGTATCATTTGAAAGTTGTTCAGTGTTGGATTTGAAATGTTACATTTACTTCTTTTGTAATTAGGCTCAGTTTTGTATTTTGGTGTTACATGAGAGTGTTGGTGATTGTGTTTATAGTGCTCTGTAATGTTCATTATACTGCTTCCAAGACCTTATGCATTTTCATAGCAATATTTCATGCATCTAAACCTAATACATCCCTTGTACTGAATATGTTTTTTTCTTTTCTTTTATTATTTCTGCTTTTAACCTTCTATTTTGTCTTTATCATATTTTCTCTTCTGACCAGTATTTGCTGATAATTCCATTATTAAGATATTGCTAGTTTGATTAAGTAAATGTAAAGTTCCCCTGTAACAGACGCAACTTAGAGAGAATGCAGCAAAATGGAATTCCATTGTAATTGATACATACATTTTCAACCTGGGGTCAGTATCACGCAGGCATTATCCCATTTTATTATAGGGGACTGCAGATACATTAATCTATCTTAATCTGGAAATAACTCCATGGTTATCAATATTTGTAGTTGTTAATATAATTAAATATGCTGAAATTAGCAACATTATGTATATAAATGAAATATGAAATTAATTTTAAATTATTTTTAAAACACGCTACTAGGTATCCTACCCCTTCTAAAGCAACTGTTTTAATAAATTGGTATTACCCATATGAGTCATTTTCCATATTCTGGAGAGAAATAAGAAATATTCACCTATCGCATTAAAGAATTAACAAAATGAGTGAACTTAAGATTTGTCACTTTTAGTGACGGATGATAAAAAAACTAGCAATTGAAACTTTTTTGATCATTCTAAATGGGATTTTATTGAAGTGAAAAAAAACAATAAAAATTAACACTTTGATGAGTAGAATGATAGAAACGAGAATCATATGAATGTGGATAAACAACAGGAAGTTAATGATACTGATATATCTAATGATCAGTTGGCTGGACATGTTATAAATGAGGATGATGATGTTGAAACTGAAGACGAATCAAACTGTGCTAGTGACTGTTGTAACAAATGCCTTTTTACCTTGTGTGACATTAATAAAGAATCGCAGTTAGGCCAATGTCAAGGTCACACTTGATAAACAGAAATTACATAAGACACATTATGTTTTATGCAAGTTTGAAAGGCGGTATACATGGAGAGAGAAAAAATATTTAGCTAAGAAAGCAAGCATGATGAAGAGATCAGGTGCAGATAAACATTTTGTGAGAATTCAAAGAGAGATAATGCCAAAATGTGTCATCGGTTTAGTTAGAAAATGGTATACAAATCATCCAGGGGTACCGTAATCAGGACATTGCTGGTGTATTATTTTAATACTATTCTGATGTTCCCCTTTTGGATAAGCTACAAATTTCTTGTGCAAAATATAAATATGCAGATACTGTTATTAATTTTAAATACAGTACAGAGTTTAAAATATAACACTAAGTAAACTAGTTAAATGAAGAATCCAAATAATATTGTGTTTATTGCTAAACAAGTATGGATAATGAAAGAAAATTATTCTATTAGACTGGTAAGTCATTGCATGATTTGTAGTTTGCATCTCCTATCTTTGCATAGCCACATTGGAGTGCATGCCTCTTTGTTTGTAAACAATGATCACATGACAAGTCATGAATAATAAACCCCTCCATAAAATTCGAATTTAACTGTTACTGACTTTACATTAAATATCAAATTGATTCATGTTTCATTTTGAAATTTATCAGTAGTATCAGTTGTGGTGGATGTGAATATGAAAAGTGATTCATTCACGTGACATCATAATTTGGACGTTTCTAATAAAGAAGTGTAAAAATGTATATAATTTAATTAACTAAGCGATAATAGTTGGTGATTTAATATAAGATAATGCAATACAGTACTTTAAAGTTTGGTAAGTTATGCATGATTTGTTTTTACTAGTTTATCTAAAATATAGCCATGTGAGCTGCAGTATATGGAGAGTATTATCCGCCATAATTACATATTTCAACTTATCGCCAATTCATATTCACTGAAGTGCTATCTGCGTAAACTACATATTACAGGTGGGAAATTACAAATTAAATTCACTTTAACGAGACATTTTTACTAATCTGTGTGTAAAATGCATGTTGCAACTTGGTATTTACACATCCCATTCACTCAAATGCTCAACTTCTTAATATATCAATTAAGTAAATTGCATATTGCAAATATAGTATTTTTGTTTGTTTAGTGTGAAAAAAGGTTACCTTTAAGCTTGTAAGCGATAATAATTTCTGTAATTCTATAAATCATAACATACAGAGCCACCTAGCGTGTTAATGTTTCTAATTTCAACACAATGACGCCAAGCGACGAGTGTTTTATGCATCCACAAAAGCAACTACTGCTCCCTTTAAAAGTAGCGTACATTTTCGACCCTTATTCGGCATTATGTGGAAGTGACTTTAACTTATTTCCATAAATTTGACTTTTTGAATGAAAATAAAGTTAGTAAAGTAAGCAACCCAAAAACACAAAAAAAAAAACTTTTTGTATTGAATTAAAATAAATATTTCTGATTGCTATCCCCATAAAACCACAGGTCATAATATAGAACGACTGTAGCTCAGTAGCGGATTCAGATTGAACATAACACCTAGCGCACGCCCCCTAAAATAAATCAAGTATAGTTAAATTGATTGAAATTTCGACGCTATTAGCGGCTAAAATTGTAGCAGGCCCCTTTAAATTGTAATACAGTACATATAGAGAGGAGGTGCAGCCGTTTCAAGCTCTGAGCGAGTTTTTCTCGAAAAAGAAAAAGAATAACAAATTAATTTACTTAAACAATCTTAAGGTTAATAGTTTTCAAAATGTATGTCCCTGTGTGATTTCACCGTAGTTATTGTTGGTTAGGTCGCATGAGCGACCGAACCCTATATAAGGGCCAGTTAAGAAATTGACTCTGGGCGCTGCCATATTGAAACGTTATGGGGTGCCGTTTTACTATTTAACCTCAATAAGTGATATCACTCATTCGAATAGGTTATATCACTCATTCGAATAAGTGATATCACTATCACTTATTCGAAACGAATGAGTGATATCACTTATTCGAATGAATGATATCACCTATTCGAAATGAATTTAGACAATGATTTCTCCCACGGATGTTAATATATTTAATAAAATATAGATGTAGATCTATAACGAGAATAAAATGGAAATATCAAATATATTGTGTAAAAAACATATTGTGTTATAAATTAAATATTATTGTGAATGTAGAATATTTATTGGCTTATTATTTAATCATTTTAAAAGACCATTTATTTTGGCGGCTGAGGATCCTCTTCTGTCGGCTGCAATCAAACAAGATGGCTACCGGTTCCATGCAAGGCATGATAAACTCAGCCCTCACTGCCATCGATATTGAAATTGCGGGTTCAGAGTCCGACGAGGAGCTTGTTGATAGGCCTATTGACAATTTATATAGGTCAACTATCAATACTTTTAGGCCAAGAGGGAACGATAAATGTAGAGATCTAAAAATTTGAAACTTGTCAACAGTAACCTAAAGAGCGAGTAGGTCTATCTGGATCCTAGCCTGGATCTAGCCTATCAATGCAGAACACCAAAATACAAAATTCTCCCTCGTCATTTTACCAAAATAGCTTGCAGTCAAGATCAGTTAAGATACATAGATCTATTATTTTATTTACATGAAAGTGCATCGTAAAAAAACTTCTTTGACATTTTAATGTCATTGCACTTGGACAAGTTAGATTGATTGATTGATTGATTGATTGATTAAATATTTAGCGTCATTTTTATGCCATCGAGGGCTAACAGACGATCAGTTAACCTTACCACTGTTTCCTGGTATTAACCAGTACTCGAGCACACCCCATCTCCGCAAGTAACTGATAACTTTCCCACTTGAATCAATGGTGAGAGACGAATGATATTGAGACACAATGTCGTATATCAATCATCACGGAGACTGTTGCCGGGCGGGGATTCGAACTCACGACCCCTGGATTGATAGTCAGACGCGTAACCGACTGAGCTAATCGGGCCCGGCTTGACAAGTTAGATACGAGTTGGGGATCCAGTTACCAGATTAACCAATCGGCGTCGCCTTTGTTGGTAGTGTAAACAAATAACCTGGCAACAACCAACTCGTTGCGATTAGTTAGATGCCCGTTTTTATATTGACGTGTAAACATACTAAAGATATCAATATTGTATTTATAACTGAGCAAGACATCCGTTTTGAAAGATTGTAACAACAAAATCGATTTGTTTGCATTGTTCCTATGTGTGACCAAAAAACAGGCAAATTTCGGCGTTCTCGTAACAATGCGTTTATTCAGCAGAGGTGGAAATCATTATGTATCAACTAGTTTAAATAAATGGACATGTTAACATTCCATTATTTATTATACTTTTTTTGATCAATTCTAAAACCGGCTCTTTGGCTGCTTCAGCCATATTTCATCATACATTTACTGCTACATCAAATATATATATAGATCTATATATGCTGAATCATTTTCATCACGTATTCACTGCTGAATAATTAAGCAGGGATCAGTCTGTTATTTCTTGCTTGATAAATCGAATGAGTGATATCACCTATTCGAATGAGTGATATCACTGATTCGTTTCGAATGAGTGATATCACTGATTCGAATGGTTGATATCACTGATTTGAATAAGTGATATCACTTATTCATTTTGAATAGGTGATATCACTCATTCTAATAATTGATATCACTTATTCGAATGAGTGATATCACCTATTCGAATGAGTGATATCACCTATTCGAATAAGTGATATCACTTATTGAGGTTAAATAGTAAAACGGCACCCCATAAAACGTCACGATACGGCATTTGCCACATGGAGGTCATTTTTCTAAAGCATCATTGGAATGTACAAACTACTATTGATATTAAAACCTAGTCATGTTTCGACCACTTTCCGGCTAAGAGGAAAATTCAAATGCGGTGTGTGTAATAAGTGATTGTGACGTTTCAATGAACTAATTGAGATAACTATGAATTGTTCTTTGCATATTTAACGGGGGAAAATGATAATGTCTTAAATCAAGGAATTATCTAAAACTCCTTGCTTAAATGAGGTCTTGAAACGTATCTTTTTTTTTATCTTTGTCCATTTTGTATTGGAATTAAAAGAACAAATGCATTTACAAATATTCATTGCATATTGTGACATCTCGATTGAGATAAGTTTTACCAAGCGTGTTTTCAAGTCCATTCTTCCTTGTACCTTTATATCTATATCCGTAAAACAGTGTTTATAAAAACAAATATTAAAAGCATTATACAATGCTACCTAAATTATTTTTTACCATTCTGTTACGTCATCTGGTGAAAAAACATTGATTTTTAACAACAAAACCGGGTTACTCAGATGTCTTCGTTTTCCCTCCTGACATTGCTAATGGATTCACTACTTTAAAAGCCTTTCTATTGACTATAATGTACATTCCTTATCTATTTCAGCTCCATATCTTGAGATAAACTATAAATATACAAATATATAGATATTGATATAAATTGTAAATGAAACCTATCTAATTAAAATAAAGAATTTCAGATAGTATGTTTTGTATTGGTATACATATATAATACAATAAACTATTTGCTAGGCTGATGTGTCATTGCATGACTCATAAGGTTGATACATAGTCGTAATAGAGAGCATTGCTGCGGTTTTGTAAACAATTATCACATTATAAGTCGTACATAATATGTTGTCCTTATATGTAAACTACAATTGCCTTAAGAAAACTAAGTAATAAAACATGTCATATTTCCTTGTGCATACTTCAGTAGTTATGAGTAATATCAAGACTAAACTGCATGACGAATATATTTTTTTAAGATTCCAAATTGTTTTTATTTTAAAAAATATCCCGTCGGACTTAGCTTCGATTTAGTAAAATTTTGAATAAGAAAAACATTCCGACAAATACGAATCAATCTTGGAAATGTTTACGGAAAACATTGCGCAGTATTAGTTTACGTCACGCGATAAACTATTGGCAATAAGTTCAAGTTAATTAGTGCAAAATTAATAACTCTTACGTTAAATTAAGGCATTGTATCAGAACATAAACACTATCTTTGTGCATATCATAAAAAGAAAGTATCCATTTACAATTTGCCAATATACTCCTTTCAAAATATAAAAGGTTGAATATTTTCAGATCACCCAGTCTAAATTCATTTTGAAAGAGGAACTCTTTGTTTAATTATGTTTTGTTTTAATTTTCAGCGGGAAGATAAATGACTAAAAGAAAAAGCCAAGAAAATGATCCCGTATAACAGATGTAAATTTCCACCTAAGAAATTGGTAAGAAAGTCAAACACTGTTTTTATTTTAATGTTTATGCTTGAATTAAGTAATTCAGTGAGATTTTTTAACGAGGTAACAGTTTGTAGTACAAGTACAATGCCTTGAGCTTAGAAGTTCAGCAAATAGGGTCAGTTTGTGGTCCTCTCTCATTTGTGTTGAAAACCATGACTGTGGGGGCAAAATTGATTGGCCCTAAGGGGTTAATATTTTACATAGTGTTATATCGGAAATTTCTTTTTTTTTTCATTTTCTTGAACGTTTTTTCCCTTCATTTTCATGGAAGGGTATCTAGCTGTAATAAACCGTACACGCTGGTACCAGCTTATTTAAACAATAGATTTATTTTCATTGGTACATTGGCCTAGGATGCATATATTGTAAATGTACAAAACTAAAACAACTTAGAATGTTGAAAGATACCCAGATGTAAAACATTGATAAACTACTATTGAAACAGAAGATCATTTCAACTATAGCTTACACTATACATGTATTTCAAATTCTTGCTCGAATTATTTCAGGTACTGTTTAATATTTCTTGATATGCTTGACCAAGTTATGTTATTCTATGTATGCAATTGTAATATTTAGGGTTATTATACATACATGGTGTGTCTTAAATTTGATATTGGCACACGTAACGGGTTATTTGTCAGCAATTAATATTTATAATGCAATTTGAAAGTTTCAACGAGAAATGTAACTAAATACTTTGTTGTTTTTTTTTGAGAAAAAGGTTGATTTTGTTGTTGAATTATGTTGCTAATTTATTTTTAACAGACAAGCAATAATTAAGCTTAGATCTAAAAAAATGTTTGTTTCCGATTTCATGGCCAAAAATAGGGATTTTTTTACTTTATTTTGTTTTATTGTATTTGGAATTTGATATTATATTGTGTCAATGGGATATCATGTAATTTTAACATGTTTTGTATGTTATCTGCGTGCTTTTAATGTTTATGAATGTAAATTTAGATAACAACAAGCAAACAAAACTGTGAAAAATGACCTGATGCTTGTCATAAAACACCCATCCAGGCATCTTATTGACATTGTGTTCATTTAGGGTTAAACTTGATATGGGAGATATCAGATTCTGTGGGTCCCAACTATTAGACGTTATGCTGATCTAATTAAGCTTTTTCATTTTAATTGCAACTTTTTATGCATGAAGACAGCTGTAAGCTGTAAAGACACCACCCAGTAAAGCTCTTGCTTGCACTTTTGGGAATGAGTTTTGAGCCATTGACTTTGGAAACATATCTCTTTATTTTAAAAGAAATTGGGAAAATTACATGATATTACATGGACCTTCAAAATACATAACAATAACAACATAACAATATATGTTTAATGTATTAAAATGTGAACCTCTTGTTAAAATCGTAAATATTAAAAATTCCCAAAACCTTTTCATGACATTCTTCATGTATTTACATTTCCTTATATCAAAGTTCAAGGTCCCTAAAACGTTTCCATCATGCTTGGAAATGTGATTTTCTCAGGTATTTCATCCTGACATTAGTAACTATGTCCCATTCCCTTTGGGGTTTTTTATTTGCTGAACAGCACTGGTCTGTATTACCGGATTATTTATAAAGCTTCTTAATTGCGAATGCCGATGACATTACGCACAGCAGTAGATTGTTCATTTGCAAGATGCCTATGATGCAAACGATCGATAATTATAAAAAAAATACGATATAGAACAAAACAATATGCAAAAGACACAAGCATAATTGCATTAAAACACATTTTATTTCAATGACGGTGTTAACAAACAAATGGTAGTGCATATAATAGGCTACATCCGGTCCATGATCACGGATACGTAGGGAAAAAGTTTTGGTGGAAAAACAACAAAAACGTCATGATTTTGATGGAATTGTTGCAATAAAACTGGATGTTTATCAAACAAAAATTTCTTTGGTTTCTTTTCATTTTGAAATAAGGAATTTTGTTACTTCTCAGAGTAAAAGGAAATGGAATTAATAAAATAGTTTTTTTGCGGAAATGGGTTCAGGGACTTAGTGTAATTCAAAATACAAGTCTTCGGTCGAAAATGTGCGTCAAAGACACAGAAAATTCATGATAGACTACTATTTTCAGATGTTCTCATGTGCACGACCGCTTTATAATGCTTATAAATACCTTAAAAGCGTCTCCATGACATTTAATGAATGAGCGAAAAGGCACCGAATGAACGCGAAGAGAAAAAGATTAGGGTTGGGGTTTAAGAAATAGGGTCGGTCGGGATACCGGAAACAAATAAGTTTTAGGCCTTTATTTTATACTTTTTTGTTTTCCATTTGGTATTTATTTCCTGAAAAAGCTGTTGTTAAAGATCAGCATCAAAATAGTTGTCCATCTGGCAATCAGCAAAATAAACCTTTTACACACAAAAAAACAACAGATAATAATACATTTATTGCCGATATTTGTAAACACAAATCGGAAAAAGTACCTTTATTACAATTTGGACTCAATTATTCCAGCTCATATGAGCTGTCCGTCCGTTCTTGTCCGTGCATGTCTGCCCGTCCTTCTTTTCATTCGTCCGTTTGCCCATCCGTTTATCTCCTGTCTAACTGGCATCAGTTTCTTTCTCGACGAATTCTCTAAATACGCTCAGCCCGCGTGGTTCCGACTAAGAATAGAATCACTACCGATCTCTGCAGATGGGGTAGGAATCCTCCGAATGGGTGTCATGTTCATTTTATCATTTTTGTCATGTTCACTATTGTGGTTAAATTATCAACCCCTGTGTGGTTTCAGGGAGCCATATGAGTGATGGCAAGAATAGGATCACTGTGGCTTATGCATGTCGTAAGAAGCGATAATTTGAGTAATACGATAGAATTTGCTGAAACTCTGCAGTTCTGCTGGTATCAAGGTTCTAGGTTCATTCTGCATATTCATTTGTTGGTGTGTTTTTTTTTTAAATCTGTATGTTAATTTGTTGTTTTTGTACATGTAGAGTGAACCTGGAATCTTCCTTCCTGTTGGCGTCAAATAACCTATAATGTGTTGTTACGCCGTAAAACCCTATTCATTCATTCATTCATTCATTCATTATTCATCCTAAATACGCTCGATGATATTTTCACCAAATTTAGTATGAACATTTTTACACAAAGTGTTTTCATGTTTCTTCACATCATGACCACAGGAACACCTTTATTTCCATCCAGGAGCTTATGATTTCTATGAATCTCATGGTAGAAAAACACGTGTTATTTTTTCTTCCAAAATTTCAAGTCTTCTCCACTACCTGGAGCTATATTATGTTGTATGTAGTAAAGAGCCAATTAAAGCCATCTTATAAGGGACAAAATTGGTTTCGCTACATTGATTTTGTTTTATTTAAATCCATCTCATTAAAATCAAATCAACTTAAAGCAACACATCCACGTTTAAACTTTAAAAAAAAAAATTAATTGAGTTATGAGCACATTTCCCATACAAACATATGATCAATTAGCTGTATATGAGCATATAAACACAATCCGGAACAAAATGACGCCCAAATTATAATGCGTGACTAACACTTTATAAAACAAGCGTGTAACTCACCCGAGTCAAAAAAATTGTCAAAATGACTTTCAAGGCAGGTAAAGTACACTACGCACTAAAACGTGAAGTTTTTTAATACGACTCGCATAATTCAATTTGAAGCCAAGTTGGAATCCTCGGCAATTTGAAAATAATTTATAAAGCGTTTGTCACGCTTTATAACTTGGACATCTTATTTTATAATTCTAAAGCGTTCTGGATAGTGTTTGTTAGCACATATACAGCTCACTGACCATATATTTATGTATGGGAAATGTGCTCACAACTCAATTGAAAAACTTTTTAAAAAAGTTTAAACGTGGATGTGTTGCTTTAAGCTTCAATTTTCTACGCACAGTAGATCATAGCAGGTCACCTCAAATTAACCTTTCATGTAATAAATATTCATAACAATTTAGCCAATCAGATTAATCGTTACATTCGTAGTTCGTTGAAATTTACAACATGACGTCGATAGATACACTCGACATTCGAGAAAGAGAAATTGCATAATTTATAATGCACTAATCAATCACAAAGAGCCCATTTCCTTGGTGTGAATTCAGCTATCGTGATGGTCCTATGTTATATAAATAAAAAATATACCGATACCGTCTCCCGATTTATAAAATTTCTGAAAATCATTTACAATTATCATGGGCGTAGCCAAGATGTTTTTGTCGTAAAAAATCATAAACGCGTGATAACCAATATTATGTAGCTAAATATAGACTTTTCTTCGGTAAAAATAAACTTTACTTTCACTTTCAAAATCTTGAAACATTGCTCTGATTGGTTGGCGGAAAGGTCTATTTTAGGTGACCCTCTATGCGTGACCGTCAGATCTACTGTGCGTAGAGTAGTGAAGTTAAAGTTGATATGAATTCAATAAGATTGTTATTTAAATATATTCTTTTCAAGAAATGACCACCTAAATTTCTTCATTTTTGGTAATAAAGATCCGATGAGTAGGGGTTTCAAATTTATTTCAATGAAGCGGTTAGGGTTTGTTGGTGTCCTAGTAATGAGAATTTGGGTTGAGACAGTGATATTTAAAGCGGATGGAATTGTGAAAACAATTATTTTTGTCACACAGCCCCATAATAATAAGACTCGCATTTTATTTTAATATTCATAGCATCATATTATTTTCTGGAAGATTATAAATCAGTTATAATAATGAGTTACTTAAAATGTTACACAATATTCAGGTTTTCCAACATTTAAATTTTCTGTAAATATTATCAATATTAAAATATTTAAATTAATCAACTTGAATTAAACGAATTTTTGAAATATTAACCTACCTTCTCAACTTTATAATAGTATGTGTACCGTTCATCAATATTATCAATACATACAGTATTCTTGATGGAGGAACACATGTAGATCAATCTGAAAAGAACTATGGTTCTTCCACATAGAACTTCCACAAAACTTTCGACCGAACTCACAATCCCACTGACCTCATGCGTGTTGAAACAGTGCCCTAGATCACCAGACAATGGCAGACCTTGGTCTACTTTGCATCATATCGTGTAAAACAACGAAAGAGAATTCTAATTATGGTGATCTAAAGTGGATATATGCTCTTTTATTAAAAACATATTTGATAGAATTAGTGTGAATTGATGCTGTCTGAAATGTCAAAATTACTTTTCTTCAGGACGATGAACACGACCCAAAGACAGAATGTAGAAACTTTATAAACAAACAAGAAGACAAACCTGGATTTTCAGTTCAGTTCATCAGCAGAAATATAGGTTAAACATTTTATTGATTCTTAATTCTAATAGTCTCGCTTTCACATACATTTATTGCATGATGCTAGGCACTATTGATGGTCGATATGTTACGCGCCAATAAAAACAACAATACGTCCACTGCTAAAGTTTGATGTCCGTAATAAAGACAGGCTGATAATTTTGTTGATTAACATTTTATTAACAAAATGAAGTTAAGGGTAGTAAAATGAAAATAATATTTTAATAAAACGACATATTCCTTCATGAATATATACAGTTTAACATGTTTACATTTAGAATGTCAAACACACTGCACTACTCCGAGTCCAACTTTCGAAAAAGGCCGACAGTAGCATTTCTTTGTTAAGTCAGTTTGTCAATGTCAATTACAAACCATTAAATAAGTAAGTAGTTATTATCTTACAGTACAATGCGCATAACAAAACAATTATTGTGCATCGACTCAATGAACCCATTAGTTGTCTGCCAAAAATTTAACAGAATAGAAATAGAATAAAAGGACATATTAGCTTCTATTCGAGTAGATGTATAAATTTATTTTTCCTTTTTTAAGTATGCATCTCTTTTCTACCGTTCTTAGAAATTATGCAACGGTTATATTACGTTTATCTGAGCAAATTTGCGTTCCATGCTTCGTAGGGTAGCTTTTAAATAAATAAACCGAATGACGTCTATGAAATGTATCGCTGCAACATTTGAGTTCGGAATCGCCGATTATCCTTTTTATTCAGCTAGACGATAAATACCATCTATCTTTGAAATATTTTCGTTACTTTCTTGCTTTTTATTATATCATCGAGAAATGCATTGCTCTGTTCATATTAATTTCTTTAATAAGCCTAGTGGTTAAGTTTAGTTCAGATTTCCAATTCTATAATAGTATACCACAGTGGTTAGTATTGCAGATTGTCAATCCGGGTTCGAATCCCAAGTAAAACTTCCTTTTTTGTTGGTTAAGTTCACTTTATTTCTCTGCAACAGTACTCCATAAACGACAACGCTATATAAACAACACTCCAACAAACATGTATATGGCAAACAACCGTGCAGCATAGAACGTAATTACTGTTTATAAAGTGTTATTTTGTCATAATGTCACCCCTGTTGACGAGTTATAATTGGCTAATGAGACATATTTATGTTGTACCCAATTACTTCCTGAAAGCTAATCTATTAAGGTGTCAGGCTGTTAGTCATTCGATATCTCTCAATTTAACTAGCTGCTGGCCGAGCAACCGGTGGCATCGAAAACATATAATTGGATATATAGTATTTTATAGTAGTATTTTCTTTATTTTCGTCCCATCTATGTACATATCACATAATAATAAAACATATACATGATCGTTTAAACTTGTACATAGCCATTCTAAAAGAATTATAAGAGACATTTTAAACATATAATATGCATACCAATACAAAGTACAATTATTGGGCATGATAAAGCTATGTAAAATATTCAATTAAGAACTGATTAGCAATATTTTCATAGATGAAACAAAATATAACAAATAACCAAAATAAAGGGAGAATTATTTACATAGGTAAAAAGAACGATGTTGCATTAAGTTTTGGCACATACTCGAATCAATGCTGGATGAGTAAATAAAGTGACTAGTTTATCAGGCGTATTTATGTCTATTCCGAAAAATAGTCAGTGCTTTATTAAAATACACACAGTTGTTTTTTTATTGATATATTGCTTACTTTTGTGTTATTGTCATCTCAGCCTTGTGATATAATAAATGGGTCCAAGGTGCTGTCGTCTAATTACCTCTTATCCCTGAGGTCGAAAGTTGATTCAAACTTAGCTCAGTTACATAAATAATGTGAGAAATTTGTCAACTATTTGTGGAAGATGGTTGGTTGAACGTATAGTGTTCAGCGTTCTGCCAACAATCGTTCGGTTATATCGCGACGGTATTTACTTGAGACAGTATTCTGAGCGCTGTCCCACTGGAGTATCATGTATCATGCCGCAGACACATAGTATGATACTCCAACAATTCATATTATAATGACACCGGACCGACCAGACCTAGGCAATCCTCTCAATGCTGAGCGATCTTTCTGGTACCATTTTCCAAGTCTTTGGTATAACCCGGCCAGGAATCGAATCTTCCGAATGCGAGTCGGACGCTCTACCCCTAAATCACCGGGTAACTACATGCGGAAGAGAACAATGGTTCTGTTAAGATTCATTCTGAGGTATTCCTTTACCAATAAAATTGGATATATTATATGAAACATGTTACCATTTAAAACTTAGTTATTTCAAGAACTATTTGAAACACGACATAGTTATAAATGTGTGCATGTCCTGAATCTAATCAGACCGAAAAACTGATTTAAAGTTTCAAATAATAGTATGCAGAGAAGTTTATTGAATAGAGTCGGTGGTATATTTGTTTCACTTTTGTTTTACAAATTATATAACTAACTTTGTCAGTGATATATATATAATAATAATAATACAGAATATGTTCTTTTATTATAGTTTACTAAACACTGAGTTCTTTACAAGTAACATGCATAATTTATATTCCACAGATTCAAATATTTCTGAAGATGTGTGATAATGCAGATGCATTATTACACGAGTACGTTGTTTAGTGTACGTGTGATCTATTTCTTTTAAAACCGGTCTTTTAAACTTGTCGAATACGTTTTTAAGTACTATATTTTATAAAAGCGCAAGAGTTATACAGTATGATGTTGTGGTCTTTTCTGCGTATTTTTGTGTTCGGTGTATTCTTCATATTTATAACATTAAAAGGTCCTATTAACTGTTTCGTTCTAAATGAATGAATGAATAGGGTTTTACGGCGTACAAACATATTATAGGTTATTCGACGCCAACAGGAAGGAAGGTTCCAGGTTCACCCTACATGTACAAAAACAACAAATTAACATACAGATTTAAAAAAGTACATCAACAAATGAATATGTAGAATGAACCCAGAACCTTGATTCCTGCAGAACTGCAGAGTTTCAGCAAATTCTATCATATTACTCAATTTGCCGCTTCTTACGACATGCATAAGCCACAGTGATCCTATTCTTGCCATCACTCATGGCTTCCTGGAACCACACAGGGGTTGATAATTTAACAATAGTAAACATAACAAAAAATGATAAAATGAACATGACACACATTCGGAGGATTCCTACCTCTCTGCAGAGATCGACAGTGATTCTATTCTTAGCCGGAACCACACGGGCTGTTTCGTTCTAAAATATTCATTTCTGAAAACATTGTGATAAGAACAAACGATGTGGTTTTTTTTCAATAAACAATGTATACGAGGGACTATTTAACAAATTAAACTTTATTAAACCTTCTATCGTAACCATATAAATTAATAAAGGATTTTTAAAAATAAACTCGATTGCAAAAGTGAAATCCAGGTGTTCCTTTTTCACTCAATACAGTTTTCACACATACACGATTTCATTTTGAATACCTATTTCACTTCCAAAATATAACGAGCTACCTGCGTTATATATGATATATATAACCTACGTTAAAATAATATCATGTTCAGGGGTAAAGGGAATCAAAACAGTGAGTCAGTCTAAACTTCAAATTTTCTGAAGCTGTTTTTATGAAACTGTACACAAAAAGACACAATGAGTGGATTAGTCAGTCGTACTGATTAGTTTGTAAATAATAGAACCTGTCAATGCCGGTTGACTGCTGCTTCTTTTGAAATACTTATCATATAATCACATAGTAATTTGTCAAATGTTGATAAGACAGTATTCTTATTTTCCCACTCTTCTTTGATTCGTGTTTGTGCCAAAACCTGTTTTAACATATTACAAAAACGTGCATTTTACCTCTGTAAATAATGCATTTTTTGTTTTATATGTATAATGTTACCTTTTTATCAACTCCTATAAGTATGCTGCAAATCAGATCTTTTCTTATCTGATCAGAGCGGATAGTCGATAACTTCAAGATATGTTTTATATTGCGCACTAGTGCTTTTTTTCTTGTCAGAATTTTAAAATGTTGTTTATCTTAATACTTTTTTAATAAATCGATTTGCAGCATTACACACAGTCTTGTGAATAAATAATTGTATTTTGCATTGTGTGATAGTCTCTTGTAATTCATATATTTGAATGTACATATACTGTATGATATTAATGTTGTTGTTATTGCGATGTACATAGATGAGACTGAAATAAAGATTAAATATATCACGAGCCGCTGGTTGTTAGTGGGGGGGGGGGGGGGGGGGGGGACAGATGAAATAAATATAACTTTGTTATACAGCAACTAACTCGCTCTATCTCTTTCTTCGTCTTCTCTTCTAAAACTAAATATTGTTTTTAGCTCTACATGCCAATGGCCACCAGGCCAATGGCCAGCAGGGTTTATGTCATGGTAAATTGTCCGTCGTCAGTCCGTTAACCTTTTTTCTTGTACATACGCGATAGCAACTTCAGTTAACCAAACTTAAACAGCAATTATAATACCATACGATCTCGAACAAGTTCTTGAACCAGCGTCATTCGATCAAAAATGCCCCCGCCACATGTAATATAGGCATATTTTAAGCGAAATTAAAAAAACAAAAACATTTTCTCTGAAAGGTCCAGGCCTAGACCTTAGATATTTTACATGAAGCATTGCATGAGGGTCCCCTAAAAGATTTGTTGAAGTCGGATCCCTGGGATCAAATTTGGGGCAGCCACAGAGGTCAGTTTTACATAGAGCTATATAGGGGAAAGGTTGTAGACGCGACAGAACCTTCATATTTCTTCGAATCTTAACCAAACTTCCAGAGCAGTTATATAACTAAAAAATCTCGGACGAGTTCTTGAACTAGCGTGATTTGAGTTAGCGTACAAAAAACTAGCCGCTGCACTACTGTCTCAGATCAACCAAACTGTACATGTGTTTGAATATAATTTGACTGCCTTAGCTCAAATAGACTATACAATCAAACCTGTGTTAATTACATCAATTACTATTTTACCAATAACTCATTTGTAAGTGTTAATACATGAAACTTTTTATATCACCAGTTATTGTTTTAAAGATTTTTTTGAAAATAGCCATACAGCCAATAGCTCTCCTCTGACAGCTCTGTTTTTAAAAGATATAAATTGACATGACACATAGAACATTATTTTGATTCAGACTATTGAAGCGCAACCATATTGAAGATGGCAACTGAAGCTGGGAATCTGAAGGAAACAACAATACTTAATTCTACAAATGAAAAAGCTTCATTCTTTATAATAAAGGATCATGTTCCAAGTAAATACTGGAGTTATATTTCGGATGAAACACTGAATGCAGTGCTAGTTGATAACTATAAAGCTGAAGCTTTGTTGCGATCTAAAGCAATATATGACAAGATAATAGTAAAAAAATTTACAAATGTGCATTACAAAATAGACGGGTTAGACTTGAGATATCAACAAGAAATGAATCCAAATATTTTCAATGTTTTATGTGATTGGGAAAACTTTGAAGAAATTTGGAAACAAACAAAGCTGGACCCACTTAAAAGATATGAATTTATTTAATCGAGCATTCTACAAGTTAAGATAAAAAAAATATGTGTGAAAAGTGTTGCATGGAATAGGGCAATATTAGGTACTGAAATTGCATATCAGTGGAAACATTATTATATTTTTAGGGATGGCGCTTGTGTTGTAATAAATTTATATGAGACATATACGAATGGTACATAATAGTTATGTGATGGAAAGATAACACTTATCTTTATTTGCATAATCAGAACTGATATTAGCACTGACCAAACATTTTTATCAAGTAAATAAAGAGACATGCCACATATTGCAATTTATGATAAAACTGTTTCTTTACTAAATGTTGATGTTACATAATGCCCATAATTTTTTTTTCTCCTGTAAATATAGATCTACTTGTTACATCTTATAACTCATCAATATGTGTAAAATAATATTACATCATTACAGAATTGTCATTTTGTTACATTGTGAATTCAACATCAATTATTATTCGTTTTCTTTTCTTCCTTTTTTTTAAGATTATTTTTCAACTTTTATCATGATGGACTAAATTCGGTAAAAATTTCTGTAGTGTATGCTAGTTGATAATCAAGAAGCTGATCAGTAACATTGTAATATGTTGATACTGTGATACACATTTATTTCAAATGAACCAATGCATTGACTGGTATCTCAAGTTTGTATACTGAATTTATATTTGGTTTTCTTTACTATAGTATTACTCATCAACTCTATTCTTGTTACTAGATAGCAATAACCATTATCAAACTTTGTACTCGTGCATATTATGATTGGTATATATGCAGTGTTTCCATTATAATACTTTGAACGTATATATCTTACTAAATTAATTGTTGAATTGTCATCATCATTTTTTGTGTTTAACCAAAAAGCTAAACATAATAATAAATTGATTTCATGGTATTGACTTAATTAAGCTTTTATAATTATTATACATAAACACATTAATATATAAATATTGTATGATGGCCATCTGAATACATAAGTACGCGAACATGTAGTCAAATTATTTAAGCAAACACTAATGTTTAGACATTTAAGTTGACAGTTTACAGATAAATGATGTTTTTGTACTATTGTTTATATTGGATGTCCCTATTTTTATTTATAGGTGTTTGTCTAATCATTTAGAAGCCTGTATTCAGGAATATTGAAACTATGTGTTCTACTTTCTCTCACTCGCCTGTTCGTCGTTTGAACATTTCATATCTATATATCTTGATAGTAGTAGTATTATGTTTATATATTAATTTTCGAAATAAAACATATCATTAGGAAAGTTTATTAAAATATGTATTAGTAATTTAATCTTAAGAATTTTTACATTAAATTAAATTATACATTTAATCCTATTTAATGCAAGTTTATATTTTGTATTACACTGATTTTAGTAACTGCATTGTTTTTAATTTTTTGCTTTTAGTTAGATATTTATTGAGGTACATACCTATTTTAACATTTGAAAATAATTCAAAATAAATAAACACATCTTAAAATAAAAGTTAACAAATGTCACTAAAGTAATCCAATATATTGGCCAAATTGTTCCATAGTATTTGTATTTGAATTGTTCTGCTGTTGATGAAAATACTATTGTATTGTTGTGATCACCTTTCTTCTTGGTTCATTGGGTTGTCGTTTGGAGTTGCGAATGTTGTTTTGTCTCGTTTCCATCATTATACTTTGAGTATGGTGTTCTTTATTTGAAGATGCATGGATTTGGTAATAGTTCCATTTTGCAACGAGTTAGTAAGTTTCGGTTTTCCCTCAATGTTACAATAAATTTATTTAAATACCCATATGGCATATGCAAAATATAAATTACCTCATATGGCATATGCAAAAAAATGTTTTTTTCTATATGGAGAAAATAAAGTTTAAGATTGCGAGTCTCTAATTGTATGTAGGGCCTATATCTCTAGTTTTGATTAGGAAAATGGTCAAACTGCACTAAAGTCATTAAAGAGGCTTGAAAATAGATCAAAAGACCCAAATAGCAAAAAAAGTATTAGAATTTTAATTCAATTTTCGATTAGCATATGGAAAAAATCATTGACCTGATATGGCATATGCCAAAAAATATTTCGCCTATAGGGACCTATGGCATATGCAAAAAAATAAATGGGTCCATATGTCATATACAAAAACATACCCACATATATGACTTTGCACTATAAAACGTAGAAGATATTGTTTCGATTGGGTAAACAAGATTAATTTATCAGAGATTATAACACAGAACCGTTGAGGAGGTCATATTTCCTAATAAGTGCTAGGCCATCTCAAAATTGAAGTTGGATACAAAGAAATACTCTGACACTCAGTAGATAGTAAATTAGCTGACCCACCCTTTGACTCAATGTTGTTATAAAGTAGCCAAATATAATTTAATCATGTTGCTTAAAAATCTTATAAAATATTAAAGTTTGATTATGTTTTCAAAATAAAAAATGGATAGATTATAGAACTTTGAAATTGAAAACGGTTGCCCAATTGGGCGACCGCATTTTGGCAGTAGCTAATCATTAAGAATTAAAATTTGACATAATTACTAGCAAAACATTTAAAATTGATAAAAAAAGTTTTAATTTGTCAAAAGCAAAAAAGACCGACATTTAAATCAGTTGAAGCAGAGACATAGATACCTATGTATCTGGTTGAAGTTATGATTTGTAGTCGTTTTTAGTGCACTAAGGTAAGCGGAAAAGGGGAATCTGTAGAGCCCCCTACGTCATCAGCTCATTTAAATATATGTAAATGAAGTTATAAAGCTATCACTAATCAAACGTTAATAATATAGCATTGTCATCTCCCTATACTGTTTTGTGATGTAGCATGGTATCGTTCGACTATAAAATGCACGACTCAGTACGGTTTGTAGTGTTTAATATTGAAAATAGGGACATTATTATTTACACAGATTTATACATATCTCCATGCAACTTTTGCATACTACAGAAATAGCAGCTCCTCTCTGTGCACCAAATGACGGCATATAGATACAATCTTAGTTTTTCTATTCCTTTAACTTAAAATATACGAGTACTTCCTACATAAACATAGGTTGCACCACCTTCGTTACAACTGATGTCAGATTACCAAGCATTGGTCAACCCTTCAGGGCCCCTGGAAAGAGTGGCTTAGTTATCTGCCTGCTCTCCAAGGGATAAAACCACACCGCAGACATGGTAGGATACCTCACCCATTTACACGTTTCAAACAAAAGGCATACCAGACTTTCTACTAAATTCCATGTGAATCTAGTTTGCATCCTGTATCACTTTACCATTGTAACATACAACAGGGTATAACCCCATGACCTTCAATGTTAAAGGAGGACAAACTATCGCAAGACCACCACTGCAGTATACCATTATAACATTGCATATTTCTAAGTGTTTGTGTATGGCAAAAGGAACCTGTATGAAAAAGTCAAAGCGGAATCAAGGCGTAAATAGCCTCTTTCCACACGTAAAATCAAGCAAAATATGCATATTAATCTAAAAATCTGTGAGCCAATTGAAGCAGAATCCGGGTGGATTGTAGTTTACAGGCGTAATTTTTTAGAATCCAGGTGTAATTTTCTAAAAATTCCAGGCGGAATCCAGGCAGATTTCAGCATTTTACAGGCGTACCTTTTTAAAATCTGGACGTAATTTTCTTAAAAATACAGGCGTAATTTTCTTAAAAATCCAGGCTGGTTTTTCTTAAAAATGCAGGCGGAATCTAGATACAATTTTAACATAAAAATGCAGGCAGATAACTAGATGAAAGATTACAGACAGAATTTTAGATATTTCAGATTTGTAATTAATTGAATCATTATTTGCATTCAATACAATCATTATTTAGAAAATATTATGCAAAGACAACAATACACCATTGCATAAGCTCTACCCATCTTTGATTGATAGAGCTGCTTATACCATTCATGAAAGAAACATGAACAAAAACAACATAATCCTTTTACCAAATTACTGTTTAATTTTTTTTTTCATTCGTTTACGGGAATATGAAACTTGCTCTGAAACGGCATCGTTGAGATTTCTCTCAGTTGGTGCTGCAATGGCATGCTTCTTCGCCCATGCATAGACATATTCTAAAAGAAAAAGATAATCAACTTTCAGGTTATTGTATTGTTTAACATAAAACTTTAAGAAGGCTGTTACAGAGAAAAAGTTGAACAAACTAGGCATTGCTATATGTTAATTTATATTTTAGGAGAACTGTGACTCTTGAAGTGGGCTACAATTTAACCAGGCAATTCTATATGTAAAATAGACCTTGTTCTTCACAGAAGTATATTTTATATGCGTTTCTCTTACTCTGGTGGTCCCACACTTGGTACCATAGACATGGCATGATCAGATCTGGTTTGATGCAAAAATGATATACATATTTAAGATGTATATATTAAAGATTTGTGTATTTTGTATGTAAAACTTAATAACTATCATTATTATGATTTTTATCATTATTATTGTTTTTTTTATAAGGGAAGACAGTGAAAAGATTTTGTAAACATACCTTTACAAGCACTGATTTTGTTGTCATCTAATGCTGGTCTCAAGTCACCACTTTTTGCAGGAACTAAGCCATGACCTCTTGACAGGGCCATCTCCTCAACAGAAAAACACATAGAAGAGAAATTTTTCACATTTACCTATAATATTCAGGGAAAGTACCAATGGTGGAATTTTAATAAAACAATGACGATTTAGGTAGATAAAAAAGAGAATAGTTTGTTTTAATATTTAAAATAATTTTATGCTATCGTAAACTATCAGACAATCAATTAGACTAGCCACACTTTCCTGGATAGATAACCAGTACACAAGCACACACATTTCCATAAGCAACTGATGACTTTTCCACGTGAATCAACAGTGAATGACAATGAGATGCAATGTTGTGTATCAAGCACAACAGACTGTGGCCAGGAGGGGGTTTGAACTCGCAACCTCTTGATTAATAGTGAAGTGCTACTGACTGAACTTACCGGGACCAGCAACAAGAATTGTGGTCAAATAAGCATGGATGGCTTTTGAAAATTAAATAATTTTTTTTTTGTTTATTAAGAAATTAAAATACCTGGTAATAATTTCATCATCAGTGTAAAGCACTGCTTTGCATTTTTAATGCAGCACTTGTTGATGCTTTCAACAGCTTCCTGTTCATCTGAACATCTCTTGTTTCAACAAGTTTCACATCCTATAACAAAATCAATGTACTAGAAGATACATTCAGAATGATTTTCATGCACATATAGAGTTCAGTACTTTAAAGCATTGCTTGCACTATAAAGAACAGCTTTTTGAAGATTGTCAGCTTAATCACGTGACCATTAAGATAAGACAATGCACAAATAAATGTCATCATTTTTAAGCAGTGTCATACACTTATTGCAATTTTTTATGACCAAGCATCAACATCTAGTACAACCTGGACATTATTTCATTAGATCAGTTCTGAAACAACAGTAAAATTTATTTCAAAAATAAGGAAAACATTTCTCATTCCAACCAGTAAGTTAGGTAACTGCTTGAATTACAATATTGTCCACCCAAAAATTAGGCACCTACATCAAATAAACAATTGCCTGTTAGGTAATTCAGATACCTGCATCAAATAATATTCATAATTTATGATGTTACTGTTTTACAAGTCATCTGATACAAACAATTGTATAAAAAGTACATGTATGCAATGACACTCAGGGCTCGAATTTAAGCACTCGCCACTCGCAAAATGCGAGCTGTATTTTGAAAATGCGAGTTGAAATTACTTAAGCTGGCATTTTTTTGCGAGTGGATTTCAAGTTGAGAAAATTACTTATTGTATTCATTTTATTGATTTTTGAAAATAAACAAGTATTATCCTGGTAAAAATAACGAGTTCTTGTCAATTTTACCAAATTTCTTTTGCTTCTCGCGCCAAATTACCCCCTAGCAGCACGATTGTCAATGACATGTTTTAAATATTTAATATGTGTAGACTGCGTCCAATTGTTTTTGATCTCAAGTTCATTCTGCAAAAAGGAATAAAGTTAAAACCCGTCAACAACATAATAAGTAGACTGGTCTAGTTTGATCGATCGCGCACTCACTCTATAAAATAAAAGTAAAGTTGAAACCCCGTCAAATTTTTTGTTTACATATTTTGTCAGCTGTTAAAGTGGCTGATAAAATAACATCTTTTTCTCCATTGAACCGACGAATTAAAGTCCCAACAAGAAAAAAAGAGAAATAATCCTTCCGTTAATACTGTAATGAAATGGGAGCGACAGCTCAATATCACACAGGGCTATAAACTTGACAATGACAAAATGGTGTGTCAATTGTAGAAACCACTGCGACCACAGATCATCCATAATAATTAAACTATATTACTATTATATCACATTTACACATGTTAAACAATCGTCCTTGGCTAGATCTAGATCTTATTTTAAAACGAACGGCCATTGGCTATATTAATTCTATAAATAGAAATGTGTGTATGTCCCAATCCCAGTCTCTGTACACTTGTTATTGTTGAATCCATGATTCATATTTTGGTTTAGTTAAAAGTATTTATTTATGATATATCATTGTATGCATTTATTTATTGTAGTATAATAAATAACAAAGACAATTTTATTTTTTTAAATATTTTGTTTTGTAAAGTACTGCTTTGAATTGTACCTTAACATATATAATAACCTTGATACCATGGTCTATAAATAAAAAAAAGCTAATAATGCATATTAAATAACACGCAGGCTTTGAAACAATTAACTTTGGGTTTATTTAGACATTAAGGACTACAAGTTTCTGCGAAAATTGGTTTGGCTAGTTGGTTTCAAATTTGGCCAGTTGAAATTTTAGGCACTGGCCAAAATTGCCAGTGCACAAAAAAGTTAAATTCTAGCCCTGGTGACACTGACATATATATGTATGTTCTTTTCTTGATTATAGGCAAATTATATATGAAGTTTCATTGATATGGCTGGGAGTAACTGAGATATAAGCTTGCTAAAAAAAAATACCAACACCAATATCAGGGCAAATACAATAGGCCTCCTTTCTTCAAAAGTTAATTTAGAAAATTAAACATTTTATTATCATAATCTTACATTTGTTATAGATATGCTCAGGCTACTGAACAGCTCCACGGATGATGATGAATGGCAACATTTGGAGCACTTGACTGAAATAAACAATGAAACTTTTTTATCGATCAAACATTATCAGTTTTCTTGAATATTTCTAAGAGAATGGAACTCATGTGCTTCGTTTTGTGGAAATTTAATGTAAATGCGATGCCCCTTAGTCAAGGGCAGTCCATCTGTTAGAGCATTCCTGACAGTGTCACTAACTGCATTTCTTCTTTTCTTGGTATCATTTTCCAACTACAACATATGATACAAATGATAAATTATAGCTTAAAAGGTTACCTGCAAATTACTGCAGTTTTATCATATAAGCTTACTGTACAAAGTCAAACAAATATTGTGCCTATATTAGTGATGGGGCATGGGTTCGAAATCTGCAACCATTTATCTGTTGAAATCTGTTAGTAAACCGATGCAACTGATCAATTATAATCGGTTCCATTTCATTTGGCTTTTTACTTATTTAGATTCAGATTGTTCTTGGTCAGAGGTAGGTTTTTATTGACTTTCGTAAACCTGAAGACCTTTTAATTCGTATTCGCAGCTTCCGTACTTTGAACATTCGTACCGACTTTAAACTTTTCCAGATTTTCGCACTTGGATTGGAAAATATTACATGATTAGTACATAAACATGAAACTAAACTAACCAAAAAATGTATTTTAATTACTCAAGAGAGAAAACTTTATTATTTTGACCGAATGACTGAATCATTAAATGTCACTGATCAATGATTGAATCATTACATGTCGCTGAGCAGTGCCGTAAAAACTAAATAAGAAAAGTGCCCTATACATAATGTAGAATAAGAAATCCCTGAAAAGAACCCACATGATAAAACAATTATTTAAGCCTAATAGTTACCTTAAAATCTGGAAAACGTATCACTTCCTTCATTAAAATCTTTGCAGGACACTTTATTTTGGAGTTTTGCAGCATCTCTCATCTCTTATGTGGTATAGGATGATCACCCTTATATACTGTTAGTTAAAAACACATTATTATTTTGTATGTTACTTTTATTTTCAACTCTATTTTAAGCAATTCTCTTCTTAAGAATTTAATACCATTTACTTTCTTTTTCTTTAAATATGATTAATCAAAACAAATTATTTATAAACAGAAATAATTGTTTTTTTATTTATTGTATTTTAAAATAGAAACGAATTGCAGGTTTATTTTAAAATAAGTATAATATAAATCGTTTCAGCATCTTATATTTTTAGAAACCAGTTCAATAATAAATGTGAGGTTTATGTAGCTCAGATTGGTTGAAAAACTTTATGCGAGAAAGTTTGCCAGTTACTTGCAGAAGACAAATGTTCTCAGATTAATTGGGGTCTTTCTCCAACAATAACACTGGATATGCCCTATAGATTATAACCTGTTATGTATTGATAATAAAGTTAACAAACCTTACATATGAGCTATCTAAAGGAATTCAAATGGTGACCCACCCTCTGTATATAACAAAAATTTTCCTATTGATAATAATATCGATAGTTATCAGAGGATCAATTATGAATGTCTACTATTAGTGGACATGCAAACAAATGTATAATAACATGTTATTTCTTACAGCAAGAGCCTTCTGGCGCTCCAAATGTTTTCTTTCTTTATCCTTTTTATGTTTATCCTTTCCAAACACACATTCCCGCACAAAGCAGGACATTATTTGGAAGGGAACACCATCATACGGTACCACATTCTCTCCTACATCCCAAAATCTAATGCGGTTGTTTGGCCCTGATGAACAGGAATCATCTGATAGAATATAAACATAAAAACTATATAATTATTAAACTGTAGTTAAATTCCAATACGGGTTCTAAATCTAACCATGTGAAAGAGATTCGAAAAAAATGATATCTTTATTATTTAATCCAGTTTATAGCAAGTTGAACATTGGTTTCCTTATGTACGTGAGAACGTATAACGATATTGTTCGCAGTTGGGAGGGAATATAAATCCAATATCGCGTGGTGCTTCTTGTGTTTTTCTCCCTTGAGGCATAGTGCCACCATTGCAAAAAGGAAGTGCTTCCGTGGGGTAGTCGCATAATGGTGGTTATAAATAATCCTCAATTCTTCTTCTTTAAAAATGCATTTTCCTTACTTTAATGCTCATTTTTTTATTTGAATGGCATTATTGATGTATTTTGAACATTTTGATAGCATTGTCATGTTTGAATTGTGAATTTAGAAAAAAAAAATGATGCTTGGAAATTGGGGTATGATTTCATGATTTCGGAAGTCTACTTTCACTTTGTCACCAGTGTACACACTGAGCAGAAAAAAAATCCCTTATATGACACATGACCCCTACGTTTCTCATCATATTTTGATAGTGCAGAGGTTGACAAACAGTAAAATGTAGGTTTCACTTCTTTCATTTGGGACCCCAGTGCTCCAGATAAGCTTTTGGCTAAATGCTTATTTTACTCTCTAAATTAAAATTCAATGCTTAAAATGAAAATTAAAAGAGTATTTTCAGATCAACTTTTGGCCAAATGCTTATTTTACTCCCTAAATTAAAACGCAAAGCTTAAAATGGAAATTGAAAGAGTATTTTCAAAATTTACCATTACTTCTGACCAGACACTGTTAATATTTGCTGTAATACAGATTTGAGGTTGCCTTCAATTCCATTTATTATCAGCCATGGGAATTTTACTTTCCATGATTCAATGGTATTTCTACTGACCTTGCCACCCGTGTGTTTTTTGTTCATTTTTTGTGACTTCGTAATATATGCATCAATAACTCACTTTTGAGAGTATTTTTTAGTCTTAAAGAACTGGATTAAGTTAGCAGATAATGATTGGGTTTCTGTTGTTTTTTTTCCGTCTTCCGACGCCAGAAGCAGACGATGCCATTTATAATAAATACGATAAAGTAATCGGCTAAAGTAATGCAGGTTCGTCTATAGCAGGCCTCTTTAAAACACTTGGAAATACTCAACATGTTCCCATGTGCGTCTCAGTGACAATGATCTACGGGAAATAACTATTATTGTATAAAGTTAGTGTGGTTCCCCGATCTACCAATAAACAGTCGATTTTATCGGTATAGGTCAGGGAACCAGACTATGTTTTACATAGCTGTAACAGTTCGCTGTTGCATTGGTTTATTTCACGGTGTCTACTTCCTTTGTGAAAACCCCGGTCTTTGGAAATACGATACCCACAAGATCGCCAATGAAATGCTTAAATTCAATTGTTTATGCGTACCAGTATGCACATTTATTATTTTCTATGCTTTTTTTGTCAAATTCAATGCTTATTTACGCAAATACGCACCTTATCTGGAGCACTGGACCCTCTATGAATGACAAGCCTTCAAACTTTTATTATTTACTATAGAATCAAGAACAAAATTCAATGGTGGGGTTACACCTTGAATTTACAGGCAGGAGTTAACTCATGCAAAGCATTCAACAAAAGTGAGGGTCTGTTAGGGTTTTTTGCATATGCCATATCTGGTTATAGATTTTTTCCACATGCTATTCAAAACAGTAATAAGGTTACTTAAGTGTGCCAAGTAAAAAACAGTTGTCGAAACCAAATCCAAACAAATGCTGACACTAACAGAAATTTGAGCTTTGCGCATGTCTTCCCAGATTGTTATTATACGGGCATTCGCGGTAATAAGTATAGCGCGGTATTAGGTATACAAGGGATATACACACAATTAGCGACTACCAATCTTAAACATTATTTTCTCCATATAGAAAAAAGTATTTTTTGCATATGTCATATAAATTCATTTATATTTTGCATATGCCATATGGGTACCCCCACCCACCTAACAGAACCTCAAAAGCCAAACGACATGTATATTATGTGTCATTGACTGGGAGGGGTACCGTATTGAACAAGAAGCAACAATAATCACCATTTTTTACCGAAATGTTTACCCTTTGAGAGGGATACATAACACAAAGTATTCTCAACTTCGAACGTTTTGCCTCTGCTTCTTCCACTGTTGACACCTAGCCAGAAAACCCGTTGTTAAAAGTTGGCGTCCTAAAGATTTCCAATAGCAATATTTGCGGCTACCTCCTTTATAGAAGAGCATCTATTCGTGAAGTATATTATCTCATGAATATTTAAATAAGCTGCGGGTGCCCTTTATCGGACAGACTGTGTTTCCGCTTACGAAAATCAACAGTATTACTTTACTCAAAATATTTGTAACCCGACTGTAAAATAGAAATTACGACTGCACATGTTTATATTAGCACCGTTTGGTTTCGCGGGAACCTGCAAAAATTGAATATTGCCGGAATCGACTTTGTCAGGTCGATGTTTGGCATAAAATCTTCCGCTGGAGATGATGACAGTAAAATGAGAGAGATATAAACCGATCGGCGACAGGCAGAGAAGCATAAAATAAAGTAAATAGAATGTGACGCTGTCAAAAAAACGACAAGAGGTAATAGAATTTAGGTCAACACATTTTCGAATTTCATCATAGCGAAAATAAATACACATGGTTATGAAAACCTGATTATATCTTTATCTTTATATAATTGCTGTAAAATAAATTTCTGGTGGAGAAACTCTTCGTTCACAATTTAGAAAAATAACAACATGCAGTTATGTGTGGTGCCGTAAACTGTTTTCGACACAGGAGCTTGTCAGAAATTATAGAGGTTCCGGATGAGTGACCAGCTTATAGATTTTTTAAAAAAATGAGCCCATATCATAGCGAAAATAAATACACATGGTAATGAAAACGCGATTATATCTTTGTATAATTGCTGACTCAGTGTTTTTTTTCCAGCCATTTTTATAGCCGTTTTTGGGTCATATTCCCAATGGCAAAAAGTATCTTTTTTTCCCAATTGAGTGGTAAAAATTCCCAATTGAAAGTTTCAATAATTGTAAATTGAAACTTGCCATAATTCTTTGATAAAATAAATAAAGTTTTCCCCATTCTGAATTAAGTATGAAATTGATTCTTTAATTAAATGGCCAGAGAAGCAAGTGTACACATTTTTATGAAATCGAACAAATCAATTTAATGCAAAAATTTTCCCAATGTTAATGAAAATGCTGCTAAAATTCCCAATTCAAGGGTATGGGTCATCTTCCCAAACTGGTGAAAAAAAACACTGGCTGTAAAATAAATTTATCTCTAATTCTGGTGAAGAAACTCCTCGTTCACAATTTAGAAAAATAACAACATGCAGTTATGCAGTTATGTGTGGTGCCGTAACCTGTTTTCGACACAGGAGCTTGGGGAGTGGATAATAACGTTGGGGTGGGCAGGTCCTCTTAATTAATCATAAAGAGACAAGGAAAGAAACAAACGTTGAGCCCTTCCCCGATCAAAATTAGAATTTCTAAGTCAATAGGCCATCAATTTTAACAAACCCGGTCTCGTTCTATCGCAATTAAAATATTAAAATATTTCACTTGTGCATGTCAGAAATTATAGAGGTTCCGGATGAGTGACCTGCTTATAGATTTTTTTAAAAAATGAGATTGAAATTAGTACAGGACCACATTTAAATGTAGAATAAAATCAAGCAAACAGTTGAAAAGGTTTGTTATAAGAAGTGTATAAGAAGAGGTGATTATATAAAGATTAAATAATAAAGTATTAAATAAAAAAGATATATATTTTTTAAATCAGTGTTTTTATTTAGTTACTATGATTTTTTAAAAAAAATTAAAAAACCTTGTGCTGTTAAGTGAATTGATATTGTTATGGAATTAATCCATTGAGAAATATTTGTTCGTGTTGAAAGTAAGCGCAGTTTTATCTGCTTTCATTTATTTGTATTTTTGCAGCCATATGTCATTTTAGTTGGACACATTACGTCATCCTGAAATGTGCTCGAAATCAGGTGCCGCCATTTTGTTGGACATATACTAGGTCACCATGATCTGACGTGAATGGTGAAGTCAATGGGCATGTTTTTGTTATTGTTTTAGTAGAAAATAATTATTTGATAGTTATTCAAGCATTTAGTGTCAAAATCAGTTTTCCATTGAAATTTTTTAGCGGCGATTCTTACGTAATCGAAAAACGATAACACCATCATATTGATGGTTATCATTATGAATTAATCTGTTTGCCCCACTCCTCTTCCTATGTCTACATTTAATATTACTCCCAATGATTTCTGATTATTACTGGGAGGCGCTGTTGGGGAACAGCAAAAAAGTAAAAAATGAAATATGATATATGAAATTTAAAAACAGCAAAGTTATACAGATACTTTCATTTAAAAATAACTACATTTCTAATGTTAGAATCAAGACTTGTTTAGAATTTTACTGTGGCCAGACAAACCATAAACTGATTTAGGCTGGTACTGGCTTTTTAACACAACTTCGTAGGTTATTCCAATTTCTAATTGTTCTAGGGAAGAATGAGTTCTGATTATATAGGGTACGAGAAAAAGGTACATGAAAATTAAGATTTTTGTTAGGATTAGATGGTGGTGATCTACAGCAACTAAGTTGTTTTTTATTTTAAAAAGCAGGATTAGTGATGAATTTATTCTTCTTTGATGGAGGGTTTGCCAGTTTAAGATTTGATACATTTGAGTGACCCTGCTTGTAAAGTCCCTATTATTGAGTACATATATCTAGCTGCTGCCCTCTGTATTATCTCTACTTTGTATGTTTGTGTCTTTTGCCAGGGATGCCAAATGGATGTACAGTATTTTATTTGTGGTCTAACATTGGTGTTGTATGCTGTTCCTTTTATCTTTTTATTATTTGTTTGTATATTACGTTTATTGAATTTAAGGGTGTTTTTTGCTTTTGATGTTATGTTGTCTATATGGGTTGAGAAATTAAAATCGTGGCTGAGTGTGACATCTAGGTATTTTGCATTTTATAGAGGAATATAGTGGTATTCTTTTTTGTTATTCATAATTATGACTTCACATTTATCTGCATTGAATTCCATAGACCAGTTTTCTTCCCAATTTTCTAGTGTGATCATTTTGGAGAATTTGGAGATCAGACATTGTATTTATTGTTAGGTACACTATGGTGTCATCTGCAAAGAGGCGTACTTGACTTTTGAGTGAGTCTGGCAAGTCGTTTATGTAGGCCAAAAAGAGACAGGGGGCCAAGGACAGAACCTTGGGATACACCAGGCTTTACTGGGGTGGATTCTGACATGTGAATCTCTACAACTACTGTTTGAGTTCTATTCTGTAAAAATGAACCTATCCATGAGACTGATTTAGTGTTCCTAGATTAAAAAGTTTGTAGATTAGAAGATTATGAACATTATCAAATGCTTTCCATTACTGAAAGATCAGTTTGTTTTCCAGACTCTAAATTATCAAAGATTTCTTTGGTAAAGCCTATTAATTGGGATTCACAGCTATGTTTTGATCAAAAACCATGTTGAAAAGGACAGAAGATTGTTATTGTCGAAAACGGTCATGGTATTATGTTTTATTAGTTTAAATGCAATGCATGTGAGTGATATCGGTCTAAAATTACAGGGTTTACATTAAGGGCCTTTTTGGAAGGCGGGCAAAGCTCCGACTTCCATAGCTGTCGTGCAGTCTTAGCAATCTGTTATAAAGGTTACATATGATAGGAACTGCCATATTCATCTGACCGATAAAGTAGTTCACAAGTTTCAAAACGCATTTGCCATAGCAGAGGATGTATTTTACAACAAAAGATTCAGTTTTTAGCTCACCTGAGCCAAAGGCTCACAGGTGAGCCTTTGTGATCGCCTGGTGACAGCCGTCCATCGTTAACTTTTAGCTTTAAACAACTTCTCCTCTGAAACCACTGGGCCAATTTTGATATAATTTCACAGAAATGTTCCTTGGGTGACCCTCTACCAAGTTTGTTCAAGCCATCTTGATTCGTCTTAAAATATGGCGGCCAGGGGGATGGGTTAGTTTACTATATGAGCTATAGTAAAAACTTAAAAAATCTTGTCAGAAACTACTGGCTTGATTTTAAAATAATTTCACAGAAACTTTCCTTGGGTGACTCTCTACCAAGTTTGTTCAAGCCATATTGATTTTGTCAAAAAACATGGCAGCCAGGGAGTGGGGTTAGTTTGATGTCAAATTACTTCCCCTGTTTTATAGCATATATGTCTGTATATAGCAATTATAATAAGAATAGGTAATAAACTCTTTAAATAAACTTTTTTTTTGCTATTATTATACCAGATATAAGTTTTAAAAGATAATTCATCGAAAAAGATGAATGATACAATTATAATCAATGATTGAATATTATTCATTTATCATGAACCATTTTAAAATAGATGTTTTTCTGAATATAAAAGTCATAGTTTTTATGGTTCAGACAGGGATGGTTTACTGCTTCATAATAAAGCAATACCATATTTTTAGCTAGTTTCATCACAGCAAGAAATCTGCTTGAGATTTTCAGTGTCAAAGTTTACTTGAAACTTGGAGGAGAAGCTTTAAAATTGTTTTTGGGGGAGAGTGCACTGCGACAAAGATTCTTTTAAGCGATAGACTTTTGGAAGGTTTGTGTTTGAAACTCATAGGAATATTTATTGTGCTAGAACTGTGGATTGTTTCATGCAAAATAGTTTAGTCTGATGCTTTAGTTTGAAACTGTTCTCAAACATAAGGTGTTTGTTTTGTGCTGTAACTGGATTTTTATCTTAGTTTGAAGACTTAGCAGCTATAGTAAAAACTTCAAAAGCCTACTTGTCAGAATCTACTGACCTGACAGTGTTTTTTTCCGGCCATTTTTATAGCCGTTATTGGGTCATATTCCCAATGGCAAATAGTATCTTTTTTTCCCAATTGAATGGTAAAAATTCCCAATTGAAAGCTTCAAAAATGTAAATTGAAACTTGCCATACTTCCTTGATAAAATAAAGAAAGTTTTCCCCATTCTGAATTTAGTATGACATTGATTATTTAATTAAATGGCCTGACAAGCAAGTGTACACTTTTTATAAATATATAAATATATTTAATGCAAAAAAATTTCCCAATGTTAATGAAAATGCCGCTAAAATTCCCAATTCCAAGGGTATGGGTCATCACCCCAAAATGGTGAAAAAAACACTGCCTGAATTTGATGTAATTTCACTGACATTTACCATGGGTGAACCTCTACCAAGTTTGAACTCTTCTACGTATTTGTTACATCTTTGAAACAAATCAAAATTCTAACTACCTGCCCATCTTGTCTTTCTGGAATTTGGAGTGTACTTGTATTATATAATCTACTTATGTTCGGTGACTCAAGGTGAGTCAGATGAGCGATATAGGGCCATCTTGGCCCTCTTGTTTTGTTTTGGTGTTGACGTAGCTTTTGGTGACTTGTATGTGTATTGATTTGAGAAGTTGTGAGAACTCGTAGGTGTTTCCGGTGTGATATCCGCAAGTGAGTTATTGGAAGAATGTGTATCACTTGAGATATTCAAAACCGAGAAACTGTTAGTGTCAGAGAGAGAATCTAGAGACTCTACAAAGGCAAAGAGCATCTGAGGCAGAACCATACATGCCTGGAGTCTGAGAGCCTATTGTATGTCTCGTCACCAATATCTTGACAGTCAGCATGGTACCAAGCATCACAATTCTCACAGCATAGTATACTTTCTGTGGCCAGGTAACCTCTGATTTGCAGAATCCACATGGGTATTGTGAGTCCTTAGGACCAGGATTTGTCTATACATTTGAAGCTTGGCTTATCAGGATAGTGAAATGTATATAAGGACATTTTTAGATTTGGCTGGTTTGCTCAGTATTTTTGTTATTCTTATGTTTGATAGGATTTATCTAGTTATTGCTAGTTTATTTGTTTGCTTTTCATTTTGTTGGCCTGCATTGAGATGTTCTGCAACTTTAAATTGTGAAGTATTTAAAATATTTACTAAGCATAAAATGATAAGAAAAGTAATTTGGGTAATGTGCAGGTTTTTCATTTTTTGCCTGGGACTGAAAGTAAGAAGAAGAAATACATGTAAACGAAACACAAAACAAATGTTATTGACAAATGAAGGTTATCTTCATCCTTTGCTGCAACCTATAGGCACAGTATGATACTGGAGTGTGATTATCATGTCATCCACATTCTCACGCACACTGAAAGCTAGATATAGATATTTATACAATATATGATGAAAAAATGATAAATTAAGTAATTATAGTGTAATACAATTACAGGGTAATTATATTTGAAAATTATCTTTACTGGTATATTGGATTTTCCAAATAAATCATTTATAGCACCTGTTCAAAGTATACACATGGGATTAAATAACACGCTCATGAACGTACTAGTACAATCTACCGCCGACTCAAACTATTTTGTCCAGTCCCGTCGAATTCGAGCAATTGAAGTTCTACTGTATTTATATCTTTTCATTCATGACCTCTTTTTACATTGGATTCTCAACCCAACGTACGTGCAACTTATTACCTTAATGGAATATCTGGGTCCAATTTAGTGTGGCTTAAGGGTGTATGGAACTCCCTGGCTCCGTGGTATCAAACTCACTGGTTTCATTATTAAAAGTGACTTCCTGATACAGTCAAACATGTCTTAAGAGACCACTAAAGGGAAATCTGAAAAGTGGTCTTTTAAGGCAGGTTGTCTCTTATTGGAGTAAAATGTTTTTTTGGTCTTTTTTTTATCTTTTTTTGTGTCTTATATAATACATGTATGTGTACAAACTGTTGTACATGTACATGTATGTATATGTATACTGTACACTATATTAATATTAAATAAACAACAACAACAACAACAACAACAACATTTTAGTGATTCATTTGGATTTATATAAATTTTAAGTCATTTTATCATTTTAATGTAAATATGTTCTCTACTTTTGTCCAAAAAGTTCAACACTACTTCTTACTGAAGAAGTCACTTATTGTTTTCTGCTTCATAGTTTGACCTTCAAGAAATAAATCATTCAATGACTCTTGTAATGTCATTATCAAGTTCAAAATGTTTGTATGTTCATTAGCTAATGCCCAAGTTCTCAACTCTGTTGACATTTGAATTGCTTCTGAAAGCTTAAGAGTCTGATTGTCACTGGCATCATCATTCTGTTCCTCATCGTCTTCATCATCGTCCTCATTATCACTATGAAGAATTTCTTGGGCAGGCCTGTCCCAAGAAATCATGTCAGTTTCACAAGTCCTAAACTGGCTGTCTTTGTGAATGAGCTCTTGAACTTCACAACCGAAGAGCTCTAACTTGTGCAGTTACGAGGGGCAACTCGTCCGCCTCATCAGCACCACTATCACTATTGTCATTATCACTTACATCACTATTACTATCACTGGTAATCACAGGATCACAATAAAATCCACTATTTCTGAAACACTTTGCTATTGTGTCAGCCAGCGTGTCTCCCTATGCTGAGTTGACCCAGTAAATAGCCTGGAGTACAGTTATATTGCCTAGGATCTGAGGTCCTGTTGTGGAAGTTGATTTAGAACTTGTTGACACGCTGAAGTTGTTTCTTGTGGTATTTAAGTTTCATGGTCTGGATAATGCCCTGATCCATTGGCTGGCAGAAAGAAGTTGCATAAGCTGGCAGGAACTGTATCTTAACGTTTGTAAGGTTGAATTTTGGGTGGGATGGTGCATTGTCTAGGAAGAGAAGAATGCGTCTTTTCTGCAGATGCATGTGGCGATTTAACCATTTTAACCAATCTATCTTGATGCCGGTTGTCATCCAAGCCTTTTTGTTGGAGTAATATCACACTGGAAGCTTGTCTGGAGTAATAGAACCAAAACATTGTGGTTTCTTTGACTTCCCAATGACGATCGGTGGCAGCTTCTCACTAGTAGCAGACGAACACAAACCAACAGCAATGCGTTCCTTGGAACGTTTACCACCAGCACACGTCTCTCCTTACTTAAAAAAAGTTGATTTTGTACCATCTCTGTAGAACAATCCCATTTCATCCATGTTGAATATGTCTTTCGGATGATACCCCTTGCATATTTCCGGAATTGTTTCTGCGTAGAAATGAGTCTTGCCAACCATTTGAAGCCTTAAATGACGTAAATTCAGGTCTTCAGCAAATTTAAGCGCTCATTTTTTAAGCAGTGGCCCAGAGACGTTGACATGGCGAAACGTGGCATCTTAAAACTTTATAAACCAGCTCTTTTAATTTGTTATAATCGTTGGCGTTGTCGTTGTTTGTCGTTGGCGTTTCATGTTTAAGTTGGTATCACCATCATTTTCTTCCAGTATTTTACGTTTTCTTTTCATGATGGTTTGGATTTGTGTCTTTCCAACACCCATCATGATGGCGACGGCTCTTCAGCTCTTTCCAGCTTCCATCAGTTTTAGGGCTTTCACTCGTTATTCTAATGTTAGACATTTCTCTTTGCTGAAGACATGGCAACGTTGATAGAATATCGCAGTATGAAACCACAATATTGAAACCCAGTCAAATAAACCTTGATATTCATTGTCTTACGTTTACTCATTTTTGTCTTGAAAAACTTTCAAACCGTCCATGAAAACAATGACAAACTGTCTTGTCTTTAGTTTCCAATTTAATCTAATCAAAAAGCCGATCAAATAATCAAACGTAATGGTGATTTTTAATTGTAATAAAAGAATATAAAAACAAATGGCAAACAGTCCAATCTCAATTTTCGAATTTAACCTGATCAAAAGGTCCGATCAAACCTATTTAATATTTTTTGTCATAATAAAAACAAACAACAAACACCTCAAACTGTCCAATCTTTAATTCCAATTTTGTTAAAGTAATTGACGATTGTTTAATTGTAATAAAACCAATAGCAAACGTTTCAATTTATTCCAACCAAACAATGATCAAACATTGATATATATAATTGGGGTTAAAGTGTTTTTCCTCTATTATAACTTGTTATCGAACAATTATCTGTTTTTAGCTCTACTGGCCAAAGGCCAGAAGTGCTTATGCGATGGCGCGTTGTCTGTCGTCTGTCGTCTGTTAGCAGCACTTTCTCTGAAACCACTAGGCCAATTAAACTGAAATTTCACATGGGTGTTTCTATTGTATAGGAGACTATACAGAAGATTTTTTTTTTCGATCTGAAATTCAAGATGGCCGCCATTACTAAAAATAGTCCAAAACTTAAAAAATCTTCTTCTCATAAACGGCCCAACAGATTTTCAAAATGTTTATGTAATAATGATGACCAACTAGAGTTTTGTTAGATTTGTTCAAATGGTGTCCCTAGGGTTAAATATGACCCCGCCCTGAGGGTTCACAAGTCCGTAGAGCGTCCTCAGGCCCTCTTGGGCCTCTTGTTTCTATCTAAAATTCAAGTTGGCCGATGTTTCTATTGCATAGTAGAATTTAAAAAAGTGCTATGGCCACTATGAGTCAGTAGAGCGTCCTCAGGCCCTCTTGGGCCTCTTGTTTACCACGAGACAATGCAGTATTTGGCCTCGGGTTATTTTTAGCATGTTACCTCTGAGATCTACAATTTTACACTTACACATTTGTCACGTACACAAAGCATGATGTTGAAATTTCACACCTTGTGTATTCATGGTCGTATTGTAAAGGATATTTGTTGAAATTTGATGGATTTTAAGCGGTCGCTGGTCGAAGAGAGCAAGTGGTCGCTTATTGCATGTATAGTTTGCATGCATAGAAACTACCTGGTTTCCTTATCAAGAGTTACTAATCAAAGTCCTAAATGGAAAAGCTGGTTTCCATTTAGTCAAGCTCATGAACGTCCCTGGCTTCATTGTTTGAAACTCTGTTGTTTCATTAGATAGAACTCCCATGTTCAACTGTATGAAACCCCCTGGCTTCCTTATCAAGAGTGGTTGAACTATGTTCAAAATGGAAAAGCTGGTTTCCATTTTGTGAAACTTATGAAACTCCCTGGCTTCATTGTAGAAACTCTGGTTTCGTTAGATAGAACTTCCTTATTTCACATTATGAAACTCCCTGGCTCTATTATCAAGAATGGTTGAACAAGGTTCTAAATGGAAAAGTTGAGTTGTCGTAAGAAACAATTTAACCATTTAGCCTTGGTTGTTGTCCTTTCTAGGATTTACACCATGGATCTTATTTTATTCAGAATAGATGGCTTCAACCTGTTTGTTGTTGCTATCAACAACTTAACCATTTAGCCTTGGTTGTTGTCCTCTCTAGGATTTCTGCCATGGGTATAATTTTATTCAGAATGGATGGCTTTAACCTGTTTGTTGTTGCTATCAACAATTTAACCATTTAGCCTTGGTTGTTGTCCTCTCTAGGATTTACGCCATGGGTCTTATTTTATTCAGAAAGGATGGCTTCAACCTGTTTGTTGTTGCTATCAACAATTTAACCATTTAGCCTTGGTTGTTGTCCTCTCTAGGATTTCTGCCATGGGTCTTCTTTTATTCAGAATGGATGGCTTCAACCTATTTGTTGTTGCTATCAACAATTTAACCATTTAGCCTTTGTTGTTGTCCTCTCTAGGATTTCCGCCATGGGTCTTATTTTATTCAGAATGGATGGCTTCAACCTGTTTGTTGTTGCTATCAACAATTTAACCATTTAGCCTTGGTTGTTGTCCTCTCTAGAATTTCTGCCATGGGTATAATTTTATTCAAAATGGATGGCTTCAACCTGTTTGTTGTTGCTAACAACAATTTAACCATTTAGCCTTGGTTGTTGTCCTCTCTAGGATTTCCGCCATGGGTCTTATTTTATTCAGAATGGATGGCTTCAACCTGTTTGTTGTTGCTATCAACAATTTAACCATTTAGCCTTGGTTGTTGTCCTCTCTAGGATTTCCGCCATGGGTCTTATTTTATCCAGAATGGATGGCTTCAACCTGTTTGTTGTTGCTATCAACAATTTAACCATTTAGCCTTGGTTGTTGTCCTCTCTAGGATTTCTGCCATGGGTATAATTTTATTCAAAATGGATAGCTTCAACCTGTTTGTTGTTGCTATCAACAATTTAACCATTTAGCCTTGGTTGTTGTTCTCTCTAGGATTTCCGCCTTCGATGTTATTTTATCCAGAATGGATGGCTTCAACCTGTTTGTTGTTGCTATCAACAATTTAACCATTTAGCCTTGGTTGTTGTCCTCTCTAGGATTTCCGCCATGGGTCTCTTTTTATCCAGAATGGATGGCTTCAACCTGTTTGTTGTTGCTATCAACAATTTAACCATTTAGCCTTGGTTGTTGTCCTCTCTAGGATTTCCGCCATGGGTATTTTTTTGTTCAGAATGGATGGCTTCAACCTGTTTGTTGTTGCTATCAACAATTTAACCATTTAGCCTTGGTTGTTGTCCTCTCTAGGATTTCCGCCATGGGTCTTATTTTATTCAGAATGGATGGCTTCAACCTGTTTGTTGTTGCTATCAACAATTTAACCATTTAACCTTGGTTGTTGTCCTCTCTAGGATTTCCGCCATGGGTCTTATTTTATTCAGAATGGATGGCTTCAACCTGTTTGTTGTTGCTATCAACAATTTAACCATTTAGCCTTGGTTGTTGTCCTCTCTAGGATTTCCGCCATGGGTCTTATTTTATTCAGAATGGATGGCTTCAACCTGTTTGTTGTTGCTTTCAACAATTTAACCATTTAGCCTTGGTTGTTGTCCTCTCTAGGATTTCCGCCATGGGTCTTATTTTATTCAGAATGGATGGCTTAACCTGTTTGTTGTTGCTATCAACAATTTAACCATTTAGCCTTGGTTGTTGTCGTCTTTAGGATTTCCGCCATGGGTTTTATTTTATCCAGAATGGATGGCTTCAACCTGTTTGTTGTTGCTATCAACAATTTAACCATTTAGCCTTGGTTGTTGTCCTCTCTAGGATTTCCGCCATGGGTCTTATTTTATTCAGAATGAATGGCTTCAACCTGTTTGTTGTTGCTATCAACAATTTAACCATTTAGCCGTGGTTGTTGTCTTCTCTAGGATTTCCGCCATGGGTCTTATTTTATTCAGAATGGATGGCTTCAACCTGTTTGTTGTTGCTATCAACAATTTAACCATTTAGCCTTGGTTGTTGTCCTCTCTAGGATTTCCGCCATCGGTCTTATTTTATTCAGAATGGATGGCTTCAAACTGTTTGTTGTTGCTATCAACAATTTAACCATTTAGCCTTGATTGTTGTCCTCTCTAGATTTTCCGCTATGGGTCTTATTTTATTCAGAATGGATAGCTTCAACCTGTTTGTTGTTGCTATCAACAATTTAACCATTTAGCCATGGTTGTTGTCCTCTCTAGAATTTTCGCCATGGGTATAATTTTATTCGGAATGGATGGCTTCAACCTGTTTGTTGTTGCTATCAACAATTTAACCATTTAGCCTTGGTTGTTGTCCTCTCTAGGATTTCCGCCATGGGTATAATTTTATCCAGAATGGATGGCTTCAACCTGTTTGTTGTTGCTATCAACAATTTAACCATTTAGCCTTGGTTGTTGTCCTCTCTAGGATTTCCGCCATGGGTCTTATTTTATCCAGAATGGATGGCTTCAACCTGTTTGTTGTTGCTATCAACAATTCAACCATTTATCCTTGGTTGTTGTCCTCTCTAGGATTTCCGCAATGGGTATAATTTTATCCAGAATGGATGGCTTCAACCTGTTTGTTGTTGCTATCAACAATTTAACCATTAAGCCTTGGTTGTTGTCCTCTCTAGGATTTCCACCATCGGTCTTATTTCATCCAGAATGGATGGCTACAACCTGTCTGTTGTTGCTATCAACAATTTTACCATTTAGCCTTGGTTGTTGTCCTCTCTAGGATTTCCGCCATGGGTCTTATTTTATCCAGAATGGATGGCTTCAACCTGTTTGTTGTTGCTATCAACAATTTAACCATTTTACCTTGGTTGTTGTCCTCTCTAGGATTTCTGCCATGGGTATAATTTTATTCAAAATGGATAGCTTCAACCTGTTTGTTGTTGCTATCAACAATTTAACCATTTAGCCTTGGTTGTTGTTCTCTCTAGGATTTCCGCCATCGGTCTTATTTTATCCAGAATGGATGGCTTCAACCTGTTTGTTGTTGCTATCAACAATTTAACCATTTAGCCTTGGTTGTTGTCCTCTCTAGGATTTCCGCCATGGGTCTCATTTTATCCAGAATGGATGGCTTCAACCTGTGTGTTGTTGCTATCAACAGTTTAACCATTTAACCTTGGTTGTTGTCCTCTCTAGGATTTCCGCCATGGGTCTCATTTTATCCAGAATGGATGGCTTCAACCTGTGTGTTGTTGCTATCAACAATTTAACCATTTAACCTTGGTTGTTGTCCTCTCTAGGATTTCCGCCATGGGTCTAATTTTATTCAGAATGGATGGCTTCAACCTGTTTGTTGTTGCTATCAACAATTTAACCATTTAGCCTTGGTTGTTGTCCTATCTAGGATTTCCGCCATGGGTCTTATTTTATTCAGAATGGATGTCTTCAACCTGTTTGTTGTTGCTATCAACAATTTAACCATTTAGCCTTGGTTGTTGTCCTCTCTAGGATTTCCGCCATTGGTCTTATTTTATTCAGAATGGATGGCTTCAACCTGTTTGTTGTTGCTATCAACAATTTAACCATTTAGCCTTGGTTGTTGTCCCCTCTAGGATTTCCGCCATGGGTCTTATTTTATCCAGAATGGATGGCTTCAACCTGTTTGTTGTTGCTATCAACAATTTAACCATTTATCCTTGGTTGTTGTCCTCTCTAGGATTTCCGCCATGGGTCTTATTTTATTCAGAATGGATGGCTTCAACCTGTTTGTTGTTGCTATCAACAATTTAACCATTTAGCCTTGGTTGTTGTCCTCTATAGAATTTCCGCCATGGGTCTTATTTTATTCAGAATGGATGGCTTCAACCTGTTTGTTGTTGCTATCAACAATAAAACTATTTAGCCTTGGTTGTTGTCCTCTCTAGGATTTACGCCATGGGTATAATTTTATTCAGAATGGATGGCTTCAACCTGTTTATTGTTGCTATCAACAATTTAACCATTTAGCGTTGGTTGTTGTCCTCTCTAGGATTTCCGCCATGGGTCTTATTTTATTCAGAATGGATGGCTTCAACCTGTTTGATGTTGCTATCAACAATTTAACCATTTAGCGTTGGTAGTTGTCCTCTCTAGGATTTCAGCAATGGGTCTTATTTTATCCAGAATGGATGGCTTCAACCTGTTTGTTGTTGCTATCAACAATTTAACCATTTAGCCTTGGTTGTTGTCCTCTATAGGATTTCTGCCATGGGTCTTATTTTATTCAGAATGGATGGCTTCAACCTGTTTGTTGTTGCTATCAACAATTTAACCATTTAGCCTTGGTTGTTGTCCTCTCTAGGATTTCCGCCATCGGTCTTATTTTATCCAGAATGGATGGCTTCAACCTGTTTGTTGTTGCTATCAACAATTTAACCATTTAGCCTTGGTTGTTGTCCTCTCTTGGATTTCCGCCATGGGTTTTATTTTATCCAGAATGGATGTCTTCAACCTGTTTGTTGTTGCTATCAACAATTTAACCATTTAACCTTGGTTGTTGTCCTCTCTAGGATTTCCGCCATGGGTATAATTTTATTCAGAATGGATGGCTTCAACCTTTTTGTTGTTGCTATCAACAATTTAACCATTTAGCCTTGGTTGTAGTCCTCTCTAATATTTCTGCCATGGGTCTTATTTTATTCAGAATGGATGGCTTCAATCTGTTTGTTGTTGCTATCAACAATTTAACCACTTAGCCTTGGTTGTTGTCCTCTCTAGGATTTCCGCCCTGGGTATAATTTTATTCAGAATGGATGGCTTCAACCTGTTTGTTGTTGCTATCAACAATTTAACCAATTAGCCTTGGTTGTTGTATTCTCTAGGATTTACGCCTTGGGTCTAATTTTATTCAGAATGGATGGCTTCAACCTGTTTGTTGTTGTTATCAACAATTTAACCATTTAGCCTTGGTTGTTGTCCTCTCTAGGATATCCGCCATGGGTGTTATTTTATTCAGAATGGATGGCTTCAACCTGTTTGTTGTTGCTATCAACAATTTAACCATTTAGCCTTGGTTGTTGTCCTCTCTAGGATATCCGCCATGGGTATAATTTTATTCAGAATGGATGGCTTCAACCTGTTTGTTGTTGCTATCAACAATTTAACCATTTAGCCTTGGTTGTTGTCCTCTCTAGGATATCCGCCATGGGTATAATTTTATTCAGAATGGATGGCTTCAACCTGTTTGTTGTTGCTATCAACAATTTAACCATTTAGCCTTGGTTGTTGTCCTCTCTAGGATATCCGCCATGGGTATAATTTTATTCAGAATGGATGGCTTCAATCTGTTTGTTGTTGCTATCAACAATTTAACCATTTAGCCTTTGTTGTTGTCCTCTCTAGAATTTCCGCCATGGGTATAATTTTATCCAGAATGGATGGCTTCAACCTGTTTGTTGTTGCTATCAACAATTTAACCATTTAACCTTGGTTGTTGTCCTCTCTAGGATTTCCTCCATGGGTATAATTTTATTCAGAATGGATGGCTTCAACCTGTTTGTTGTTGCTATCAACAATTTAACCATTTAGCATTGGTTGTTGTCCTCTCTAGGATTTCCGCCATGGGTCTTATTTTATTCATAATGGATGGCTTCAACCTGTTTGTTGTTGCTATCAATAATTTAACCATTTAGCCTTGGTTGTTGTCCTCTATAGGATTTCCTCCATGGGTCTTATTTTATTCAGACTAGATGGCTTCAACCTGTTTGTTGTTGCTATCATTGATTTAACCATTTAGCCTTGGTTTTTGTCCTCTCTAGGATTTCCTCCATGGGTCTTATTTCATTCAGAATGTATGGCTTCAACCTGTTTGTTGTTGCTATCAACAATTTAACCATTGAGCCTTGGTTGTTGTCCTCTCTAGGTTTTACGCCATGGGTATAATTTTATTCAGAATGGATGGCTTCAACCTGTTTGTTGTTGCTATGAACAATTTAACCATTTAGCCTTGGTTGTTGTCCTCTCTAGGATTTCTGCCATGGGTCTTATTTTATTCAGAATGGATGGCTTCAACCTGTTTGTTGTTGCTATCAGCAATTTAACAATTTAGCCTTGATTGTTGTCCTCTCTAGGATTTCTTCCATGGGTCATATTTTATTCAGAATGGATGGCTTCAACCTGTTTGTTGTTGCTAACAACAATTTAACCATTGAGCCTTGGTTGTTGTCCTCTCTAGGATTTCTGCCATGGGTCTTATTTTATTCAGAATGGATGGCTTCAACCTGTTTGTTGTTGCTATCAACAATTTAACCATTTAGCCTTGGTTGTTGTCCTCTCTAGGATTCCCGCCATGGGTCTTATTTTATTCTGAATGGATGGCTTCAACCTGTTTGTTGTTGCTATCAACAATTTAACCAATTAGCCTTGGTTGTTGGCCTCTCTAGGATTTCCGCCATGGGTCTAATTTTATCCAGAATGGATGGCTTCAACCTGTTTGTTGTTGCTATCAACAATTTAACCATTTAGCCTTGGTTGTTGTCCTCTCTAGGATATCCGCCATGGGTATAATTTTATTCAGAATGGATGGCTTCAACCTGTTTGTTGTTGCTATCAGCAATTTAACCATTTAGCCTTGGTTGTTGGCCTCTCTAGGATTTCCGCCATGGGTCTTATTTTATCCAGAATGGATGGCTTCAACCTGTTTGTTGTTGCTATCAACAATTTAACCATTTAACCTTGGTTGTTGTCTCCTGTAGGATTTCCGCCATGGGTCTAATTTTATTCAGAATGGATGGCTTCAACCTGTTTATTGTTGCTATCAACAATTTAACCATTTAGCCTTGGTTGTTGTCCTCTCTAGGATTTCCGCCATCGGTCTTATTTGATCCAGAATGGATGGCTTCAACCTGTTTGTTGTTGCTATCAACAATTTAACCATTTAGCCTTGGTTGTTGTCCTCTCTAGGATTTCCGCCATGGGTCTTATTTTATTCAGAATGGATGGCTTCAACCTGTTTGTTGTTGCTATCAACAATTTAACCATTTAGCCTTGGTTGTTGTCCTCTCTAGGATTTCCGCCATGGGTTTTATTTTATTCAGAATGGATGTCTTCAACCTGTTTGTTGTTGCTATCAACAATTTAACCACTTAGCCTTGGTTGTTGTCCTCTCTAGGATTTCCGCCCTGGTTCTAATTTTATTCAGAATGGATGGCTTCAACCTGTTTGTTGTTGCTATCAACAATTTAACCAATTAGCCTTGGTTGTTGTCCTCTCTAGGATTTACGCCATGGGTCTAATTTTATTCATAATGGATGGCTTCAACCTGTTTGTTGTTGCTATCAACAATTTAACCATTTAGCCTTGGTTGTTGTCCTCTCTAGGATTTCTGTTATGGGTATAATTTTATTCAGAATGGATGGCTTCAACCTGTTTGTTGTTGCTATCATTGATTTAACCATTTAGCCTTGGTTTTTGTCCTCTCTAGGATTTCCTCCATGGGTCTTATTTCATTCAGAATGTATGGCTTCAACCTGTTTGTTGTTGCTATCAACAATTTAACCATTGAGCCTTGGTTGTTGTCCTCTCTAGGTTTTACGCCATGGGTCTTATTTGATCCAGAATGGATGGCTTCAACCTGTTTGTTGTTGCTATGAACAATTTAACCATTTAGCCTTGGTTGTTGTCCTCTCTAGGATTTCCGCCATGGGTCTTATTTTATTCAGAATGGATGGCTTCAACCTGTTTGTTGTTGTTATCAACAATTTAACCATTTAGCCTTGGTTGTTGTCCTCTCTAGGATTTCTGCCATGGGTCTTATTTTATTCAGAATGGATGGCTTCAACCTGTTTGTTGTTGCTATCAGCAATTTAACAATTAAGCCTTGATTGTTGTCCTCTCTAGGATTTCTTCCATGGGTCATATTTTATTCAGAATGGATGGCTTCAACCTGTTTGTTGTTGCTAACAACAATTTAACCATTGAGCCTTGGTTGTTGTCCTCTCTAGGATTTCTGCCATGGGTCTTATTTTATTCAGAATGGATGGCTTCAACCTGTTTGTTGTTGCTATCAACAATTTAACCATTTAGCCTTGGTTGTTGTCCTCTCTAGGATTCCCGCCATGGGTCTTATTTTATTCTGAATGGATGGCTTCAACCTGTTTGTTGTTGCTATCAACAATTTAACCAATTAGCCTTGGTTGTTGGCCTCTCTAGGATTTCCGCCATGGGTCTAATTTTATCCAGAATGGATGGCTTCAACCTGTTTGTTGTTGCTATCAACAATTTAACCATTTAGCCTTGGTTGTTGTCCTCTCTAGGATATCCGCCATGGGTATAATTTTATTCAGAATGGATGGCTTCAACCTGTTTGTTGTTGCTATCAACAATTTAACCATTTAGCCTTGGTTGTTGGCCTCTCTAGGATTTCCGCCATGGGTCTTATTTTATCCAGAATGGATGGCTTCAACCTGTTTGTTGTTGCTATCAACAATTTAACCATTTAACCTTGGTTGTTGTCTCCTGTAGGATTTCCGCCATGGGTCTAATTTTATTCAGAATGGATGGCTTCAACCTGTTTATTGTTGCTATCAACAATTTAACCATTTAGCCTTGGTTGTTGTCCTCTCTAGGATTTCCGCCATCGGTCTTATTTGATCCAGAATGGATGGCTTCAACCTGTTTGTTGTTGCTATCAACAATTTAACCATTTAGCCTTGGTTGTTGTCCTCTCTAGGATTTCCGCCATGGGTCTTATTTTATTCAGAATGGATGGCTTCAACCTGTTTGTTGTTGCTATCAACAATTTAACCATATAGCCTTGGTTGTTGTCCTCTCTAGGATTTCCGCCATGGGTTTTATTTTATTCAGAATGGATGTCTTCAACCTGTTTGTTGTTGCTATCAACAATTTAACCACTTAGCCTTGGTTGTTGTCCTCTCTAGGATTTCCGCCCTGGTTCTAATTTTATTCAGAATGGATGGCTTCAACCTGTTTGTTGTTGCTATCAACAATTTAACCAATTAGCCTTGGTTGTTGTCCTCTCTAGGATTTACGCCATGGGTCTAATTTTATTCAGAATGGATGGCTTCAACCTGTTTGTTGTTGCTATCAACAATTTAACCATTTAGCCTTGGTTGTTGTCCTCTCTAGGATTTCTGTTATGGGTATAATTTTATTCAGAATGGATGGCTTCAACCTGTTTGTTGTTGCTATCAACAATTTAACCATTTAGCCTTGGTTGTTGTCCTCTCTAAGATTTCCGCCATGGGTATATCCAGAATGAAGGCTTCAACCTGTTTGTTGTTGCTAACGTCACTGTTTAGCATGCCGATTTCAGGGTGTAGTCACAAATCATGTCATCGAGCGCCTTGGCTTCGTAAACATCATTCTGTTATCAGAGATGTCACTGATAATCCCAACTTCCCCTTGATACATTGGATACTGTATTTACCATAATATCTTCTGGCATGCCTCCCCATATTTTGTGAAATATGTATATAAGATTGACAGGTGAGCTTTTGTGATCGCTTGGTGTCCGTCGTTTGTCGGCCGTCGTCTGTCATTAACTTTTAGCTTCTAATAACTTTTCCTCTGAAACCACTGGGCCAATTTTGATATAACAGAAATGTTCCTTGGGTGACCCTCTACCAAGTTTGTTCAAGCCATCTTGATTCGTCAAAAAACATGGCAGCCAGGGGGCGGGGCAAGTTTAATTAGTAAAAACTTAGAAATTCTTCTTGTCAGAAACTCTTGGCTCGATTTTAAAATGATTTCACAGAAATGTTCCTTGGGTGCAACTCTACCAAGTTTGTTCAAGCCATATTGATTTGTCAAAAAACATGCTGGCCAGGGGGTGGGGTTAGTTTACTTTATAAGCTATAGTATAAAACTTAAAAAATCTTCTTGTCAGAAACTACAGGCTCGATTTTAAAATCATTTCACAGAAATGATCCTTGGGTGACCATCTACCAAGTTTGTTCAACCCATTTTGATTCGTCAAAAAACATGGCGGCCAGGGGGTGGGGTTAGTTTACTATATAAGCTATAGTAAAAACTTAAAAAATCTTCTTGTCATAAACTACAGGCTTGATTTTAAAATAATTTCACAGAAATGGTGACCCTCTACCAGTTTGTTCAAGCCCTCTTGATTTGTCAAAAAACATTGCGGCCAGGGGGTGGGGCAAGTTTAATAATTAAAAACTTAAAAAATCTTCTTGTCAAAAACTACTGGCTTGATTTTATAATAATTTCACAGAAATGTTCCTTGGAGGACCCTTCACCAATTTTGTTCAAACTGTAGTGATTCGTAAAAAAACATGGTGGCCTGGGGGTGGGGTTCGTTTACTTTATAAGCAATAGTAAAAACTTAAAAAATTTTATTGTCGGAAACCACTGGATCAATTTTAAAACAATTTCGCAGAAATGTTCCTTTGGTGACCCTTTACCAAGTTTGTTTGAGCCATTGTGATTTGTTAAAAAACATGACCGCCACAGTGAGGTGCTAGTTTACTATATAGGCAGCTATAGTAAAAACTTCAAAAGCCTTCGTGTCAGAATCTTCTGACCTGATTTCAATGTAATTTCACTGACATTTACCATGGGTGAACCTCTACCAAGTTTGAACTCTTCTACGCATATGTTACATCTTCAAAACAAATCAAAATTCTTGCTCATCTCATTTTTTCTGGAATTTTAAGTGTATATGTATTATTATAATCTTCTAAGTTGGGTGACTACCATAAATAAATGCATACAATGATATATCATATGTAAACACTTTTAACTAAATCAAAATATGAATCATGGATTCAACAATAACAAGTGTACAGAGACTGAGATTGAGACATACACACATTTCTGTTTATAAAATTTATATAGCCAATGGCTTTTTGTTTTAAAATAAGATCTAAATCTAGCCAAGGATGATTGTTTAACATGTGTAAATGTTCTGATATCATAGTAATATAGTTTAATAATTATGGATGATCTGTCGATCGCGTGGTTTCTACAATTGACACACCATTTTTGTCATTGTCAAGTTTAACAGCTGACAAAATATGTAAACAATAAAGTTGACGGGTTTCATCTTTACTTTTATTTTATAGAGTGAGTGCGCGATCGATCAAACTAGACGCAGTCTTCTCATTATGTTGTTAACGGGTTTTAACTTTACTTCCTTTTTGCAGAATGAACTCGATATCAAACACAATTGGACGCAGTCTACACATATATAAATATTTAATACATGTCATTGACAATCATGCTGCTAAGGGGTAATTTGGTCAAATTGACAAGAATCCGTTATTTTTACCAGGATAATACTTGTTTATTTTTAAAATGCAACAAAATGAATACAGTCAGTAATTTTCTCAAATTGAAATCCACACGCAAAAAAATGTCAGCTTAAGTAATTTTTGCGAGTGGCGAGTGCTTAAATTTGTGCCCTGTGCTGCTGGAGCTGGAGCTATTGTTTATTTTATTGATACGCTTTATTAGAGTAGACTACATGGACCACATATAAATATAGATAAAATAGTGTTGCTACATACAGCCAGCAAGTACCATGATGGGCTATAACTACTAGTAAAGATGTTGCAAGTGCTGTGATAGACTATAACTGCTTTAATCGAGAGTTATTGTAAATTCAGTAAACTCGACTAGGACTGCAATGAACTGCATCAATAAATGATATAAACTACATTGAATCCAGGGGTCGTGAGTTTGAATCCCCCGCCCGGCAACAGTCTCCGTGATAATTGATATACGACATTGTGTCTCATTATCATTTGTCTCACCACTGATTCAAGTGGGAAAGTTATCAGTTACTTGTGGAGATGGGGTGTGTTCAAGTACTGGTTAATCCCAGGAAACAGTGGTTAGGTTAACTGATCGTCTGTTAGCCCTCGATGGCATAAAAATGACGCTTAATATTCAATCAATCAATAAAACTACATCCGTCATAAAATAAAAAGACAACTGGGATGTACTCCCCTGTTATATGTACATTATTACTTATCCACTATGGGAATTGGAATCTCCTTCATAGGAAAATACCAAATATAAGCCATAGCTTCAGAATGACAGCCTAATAAACCAGTAAACACAAGTTTATGATGTAAATTGTTGTGGCAATCTGGAAGGGAGGGGGATGAATGAACTTGCAAGATACTTAGTAAATTTCCAGTCTGTAACCTGGCACAGTGATGTTATACAAAGACTCCTGTCCATTCATTACTCTGTTTGGTCTCATCAACCTCCCACCTACTATAATTTCTCTACCTTTATGACCCCCTGAGTCCCAGACCTTGAACACAGTTTTTACAGCCTCCCTGGGGTGATATTTGGACAATTGTTCACTGTGACACCACTGTTCTACAGATGCAGATGACCGTTTCATACCATGAGAAACATAATTTTCATTGTCACTGTGACTCGGTTGTTATTTTTATAACAGGAGGTAGGTATGTCAACTATGCTGGTACCAAAGGATGTCGGAATATGTCTGACATGATCCATCCTTAGGATCATTACATCTATTCTTTCATCTGACTCCAATTCATGATCTAGAAAGCCTTTGCTCAATTCACCCTCAATTATGGGGTTTGATGATACCACTCTTTGTTCAGATACTATGGTCTGTGGTATAAATTTAAGGGTGGCATTTCTTATAACTAATAATAATAATAATAATAAAGACTTTATTTAAAGAGGAAACAAAGTTTGAACAACCTCAAATTTTCTCTATGGTCCTCTATTATAATTATACATGGTAACAAAGTAATAACAAAATATATACAATATAAAAGTATAAATATATAATATACAATATATAAAATATATATAACTGATCTTCGAGTGTCATGGAATAAGAAAGTCCTGGCAGTACAGTCATATTTATTTGCATTTGTTCATTTTATGTTAGCTCAGCTTTCGGGTGGTAGTCCTCGAGTAACACCTTTTTAGCTCGCCGGTACAAAGTCCAAGTAGAGCTATTGTCATGACCCTGGCGTCGTCAGCGGTGGCGTTGTCGTCTGTAGACACCCAGGTTAAACTTTTGCGTTTAAGTTTCAGTTATCTATGCAACCACTTATTGGATGTGAATGAAACTTCGCATGTGTGTTCACCATCATCAATGGAACACACAGAGACAAGAACCATAACTTTGGATGCTTTTTGGCACAGTGACTGCACTTTTTGGACTTAAACACCCTGGTTAAACTTTGAGTTTAGTTGAGTTTAAGTTTAAGATATTTATGCAACCACTCATTGGATGTGAATGAACATTAATATGTGTGTTCACCATCATCAATGGAATGCACACTGACAAGAACCATAACTTTGGGTTGCAGTTTGGCACAGTTATGGCCCTTTTTCGACTTAATTTTTCAGGTTTAAGTTTTATCAGGTAAGATATCTATGCAACCACTCATTGGATATGAATGAACCTGTGCATGGGTGTTCACCATCATCATTGAAACACACAGAGACAAGAACCATAACTCTTGGTTGCATTTTGGCAAAGTTATTGCCCTTTAAAACTTAATTTTTCGTCTGTAGACACCCAGGTTTAACTTTTGCATTTAGATGCGTTTAAGTTTTAGTGTTTGCCTCCAATCCCAATCTTTGCATTGTAGGTGAGTTTTATCCCATTGGCGAGCTTTGTCTTCTGACAACTTTTGTTACTAACTGGGTCAGATTCTGTTTTTAAATTACTAGAATTATGGTCTTCATTGAGTGCCATAATTATGTTATCATTGACGGGATTATTTTCAAATCCTTTTGAATACTTTTCGGTGGTCTTCCATGAGTACCACCTTTTTACCAACTGGATCAGATTCTGATTTTAAATGACTAAAATTATGGTTTTTCACGAGTTCCATAATTATTTTATAATTGACAGGATTGTTTTCGATTCCCATTTCAATGCTTTTTGGTGGTCTTCCATACGTGGGGTTAATGCCAGAAGGTACCAAGCAACATTTTTATGTTTTTGAGAAAAACGTGTTTGAAGTTTCAACAGGATGTAGTAAATCAACCGAAGCAGAGTTTGTAATGAAATTTGGCATAGAGTTGACTTAAATAATGATTAAAACATCCAATTGTTTTGGTGTAGTTATCTTTGTTAATTTTTGCTAATTAATTGATTTTATATTATGGCTCCTTTTGGCATTCATCATAATCGTAGATGAGTAGTGCAAGAAGGTACCATATGAGCATATGGTTCCTTCTGGCCGGATCTGAATTAATAGATTTGTTTTAGATTTATGTTTAGAAGGAACCATGTGACACATGGCTCTTTCTGGTTATCTGCAGTTTGGAACTTACAATGAATATCCGAATAAATTAATTACAGTTTATTGTAACTATTATGAATTGGTATACAGGATACATTTTAATATGTTATGTTTTCATAATTATGTTTGATTATTTCATCATTAATGAATGTATTGTCAAGATGTATTGTATCATAATAAGAAAAACATTGAAAAAGTATTAAAATTATTAATATGTATACATAAAGAACAAAAAAGGTACGAAATTCTGGACATCTACACTTGTTGATCACTAGATTGGTGTGTAATAATTACACATGTAATATGTGTCCAAATGTATGTCCATTTTTATTCCACATGGCTCATGTTCGTTATATAACAGTCAATGTTCATATAGCACCACCATAGTACACTACACATTTACTCTTTGTCAGTATCTTCATCATCTGAGTCCATTGGAACATAGTCTCTCTGAGTTTTACTGATTGGCAGAGAAGCATAATACTGGTGAAACTCCTCTGGAATAATCTCCTTTTCACACAAATTAATCAGATCCTTTTTCTTCTGAATCGATATTGGTAGTTTGGATTTATAACACATGCTCAGTTCTTCATCTGACTATGGCCACTTCAGTGATTTTCCCTGCTGTCTTGTTGACATTTGTACTTGAATAGCTTGAAAGTTTTTACTGTCAAATGTGTAGTTAACAAATACAGACTTTGGGCTGTCTTGCCGCACTTGTATCCACTTGACATGAAGCCAGTTTACATGTTGGCCAGTAACCGAAATTTTGAGATGTTTACAGTGCTTTTTTGTGAAATCTTTAAAATTGATAACTTGGTTGTATTTCATAGGCACAGTTATGTATGGATTTTTCTTCCTTGCTAAAGCAGTTTAGAGTACACTACTGTGATGGAACATAGACAGGTGTGATTTTCTTAGCTGTTTCTTTACTAGCGTGGACAGAGTCACACGCCATCTGTGAATGGCCCGACACAAGGAACTTGTGACTAATTGACTGTAATTGTGGGACTTTGGATATTGCGTACAGGTGTGATGCAGTCACAAACTGATTTCGGTTCTGGCCGCCACATGAATCAGAATAATACACTATTTCCTTAATGCCAGTTGTGTGGCATACTGTCATAGTGTTCTTCTTGAGACATGTGGCAATCTCACATGATCCACGTTTGCACTGTGTCTCATTCCACATATGACAGAAAACCTGTTTATTCCCCAAGGAATATGTTGTCACAATTTTCTTGAGAAGTACAGTTCTGAGACCAAGGAGCATGGGGTGGTCAAAACAGCCTGCAAATCAAATGTTGCAACATACACACTCTTGTCGGTTTGAGCCCTTTGTTTATCATCGGCCTTTTCTTGATGCGCTCTTTCTTTCTGTTTTTGGTGCTGCACATATTCCTCATTAAATTCATCATCTAAGGTTCCCATTTGTTTTCGTCTATAAAAGGAAAGATTATAATCCTCACAAAATATCTTTCGATACATAACTTCACTTATAGGATTTTCCCCTTCCTTTTGCAATTCTTCACAATACAATTTCCACATTTTTTTAATGTTCAAATCATGCTGCAAATATTCTTTCTTTGTTGTTTTTCTCACGTAATGGGATTCCATCCTAGGGAATGATTCAATGTGTTGTTTCACAAAGTTAACCTTTTCAATATCAGTTTTATTTGGGGCCACATGCTTTCCTGTCATATCCATACCACCGTATGTCCCATGTTACTTCTTGGACATATTGTAATCAATTGTTTTTCTTTTAATATCAAGTGTTTTCATGAAAAAATCTCTTCACACATGTTCTTTGGTGCCATCTTTCAAAAGATGAAATATTTGAGAAACTGATCTTTTGCCTTTTCCTGTCCTACTTGGTGTGTCTCTTTCAATCATTTCACATATGTATTGCCTTTGTCATTCATAACTGTTCAAATTGTAATAAAATGTAAATATATCTTGGCGTTGCTCGTCATTGAAATGTTGGCTACATTTAAACCTACATTTCTCACAGTTGTGAGGTTTCACGCTTTTTGCAGCTTGTACCCTTCCATTCGTAGCTATATATTCTTTGCCTTGCGCTGAGTGTTTTGCGGATTTCGCTTCTTCTTTTGACTAGAAACCTTTTTCTCCGGGCTTTTATAAGTTGCACGCTTGTGGGGTGTTGTTTGGCATTTCTCATGAGTATCACTCTCTACATTCCTTGTGTCACCAGTATTAATAATTTTAGTTGCATCATAATGTTCTTCTCCACGTATTGCCGTGTAGGCTATGTTTATAACTTTCTTTGTTGGAATGTCAGGCTTAATTTCAATAACAGGTGTTGATACTGAACTCGAATATATTCTAACAACACATTTATAGTAGTCGCAACTGCTAATGGCAGAACATCTGCGATGTCGGCTTTTCATAATCCGCTTATCTTAAGTTTTTCTACTTCGTCACAAAACTCTTTCTTCGGAGTGGACGGACATGTTTCTCTTCTAGCACAGAATGTAACATATTTGTCAGGGTTTGCTATCATAAAGTTGCACAACTGTGCACGCATTTCATTGGTACCTTCTTCGATATTTCCACTTGTTTTCAATGCTGTAAAGAAGTAATTTCCATTCCCGTAGATTACCAGTCTTTGTAATTCATTACTTGCAAGTAAGCTATCAAGCCTAGATACATGAGCACGTTTTACAATTAAATGTGTTTTGTGCAGTCGATTGCTAATGTTTTTTGCCTTCTCTATATCTGTTGTACAAGCCTTTTTTCTTTTCTTTTGCATTGACATTATCATGTCAGCCAGTTTCTTTGCAATATTAATCTTATCTTTTTGTTTTGATCTACAAGTCTTAATATTTTTCACCTTCAGTGTTTTTGATTTCTTTTTCCAACCCTTTTCTCATGTATTTTTCTGTTTCTTCTTCAATAGTTCCTTTACAGGCATTTCCAGATCTGAATTGCTTGTAGTTGATTGGCTGGGTACATAGTTCTCATCATTACTGTCATCAGCTTCGCTGCCAGTCTCCTGTGTAAGTTTCCTCTTTACTGGCTTGCACTTTCCCTTCACCAAATAAGCTAGAGGTATATTATTTTCAGAGTCTGAACTGTCAGAGCCTACATCCATTTTTCTGTGATCTTCAGACACAAGTCCGGAGTTTTCATCCATAGTGACCATGCCGTCCTTTGTCTGTCCATAATCATTAGGTTTACGACAAGTGCTTTCCTGTACAGCACCAGGAATTTTCAGTACAGGGCTAGACCTTTCATGAGTAGATGCAATACATTCCATAGGACTGGGGAATTTAAGCATGTGATCATCTTGTGTAGGGCATCTATCTTCTGGTACTGGGCCAGGGCCTATCTGTATGGGCCCGTTGTGGTCTAGTATAACGCTTGAGTCTTCATGCGCATCATCATGTGTATGGCAGGTGGAGCCTTCAAGAGTAGGACAATCCTGTGTTGCATTGTAGTCCGGCCCGTGTAATGTGTCTGTCTCCGGTGAAAAAAATCTTATTGGCATTGCATAATATAGTTCATCATCCGACCACAAACCATCCTGTGAATTAAAGGCAATTACTTAAATTACTTACAACATCGATAATAAAAATGTACACTCACACAATT